>PVIC010010874.1:0-20763 GCA_004025085.1 Thryonomys swinderianus
TTCAGGCTGGCCCTGAGCTCACTATGGTGCCCAGGCAAGCCGCCGCGAACTCAGCAATCCTCCTGTCTCTGCCTCCCGAGTGCTGGGATTACAGGCGTGAGCCACCACGCCCAGCATTATATGTGGTAACCGGGGATCGAACTCAGGTCCTTACGCTTGCGAGGCAGGCGCCGGAACCACTGAGCTAACCCTCCGGCCTGCTTCCTCAGTTTTAAATAGTTACTAAAATTACTTTTTCACCCTGTGACCAAATGCTCTAGGGATAGGGTTTTTTGACTTAGTGGTTGTGGCACCCTCTAGTGGAGTACCAGGAGTTAAGTTTTTCTCCAGACTTTAGGGCACACTGCAGCCCTGGTTAATGGCCAGTTTGTCCCTCTCTTTGCAGTCACTCCTTGCCAAGCAGCCAGCCACACCCACAAGAGCCTCGGTGAGTACTTCATACCATATATGAGTTGGCCCTATGTTGTGGGTATCTTTAGGCTCCATACTGTTATTTGTGAGAACTTACATTTTGTGGACTTTTGTATTCTCAGAGTTTGGCCTCCCTAGAAGCCCACAGCCAGGAACATGGCAGAATCTTAGGAAATGTTTGATGAAGCACTGCTGCCAAGAATCAGAGTGCTTTATTACCATCTTATCTTTTCTCTTAGGAGAAACTGAGGCCTAAATGGGACTAACCTGGGAGCAAATTCCTAGTTCCATATCCTGGACTAAAAAATGTCTTGCAGAAGCATGTCTTTTTTATTTTTGGAATTTATATTTTCTATTACGTACTTTTATGCTTGTGTATGACCTGAACTGTCTTTGGAATTAGGAATCCCCTGCAAGAGGACCCTCTGGCTCTCCAAGGACTCAAGGCCGGGGAGGGCCAGCCAGTGTGCCAAGTGCCTCCCCGGGGACATCAGTGAAGAAGCCAGACCCAAACATCAAAAGTATGTGGCCTGTCTCTGGAGAGTGGTTTAGTCCTAGTTCTGAGTCCTGCAGGGATGGCTGGGTCTCGGGTAGAACTTAGAAAGGCTGAGGCCTTTGCTGTTCCTGAGACAAGCTGCTTTCTTCCTCTTCTTCCCAAAGGGTAGACATGGAGGCACAGGCCAGGCCCTTATCCTTTGTTGGAATTGGTAGTCTAGCTACCTGGTGTTGTATAACACCTGTTAGACTTCTGTACTTCCTTCAGAAGGGAATGTGAAATAGGACACGATTTTTAAAATACATACTTTGAATCCTAATGTTATTTCTTGTTATAGTATTACTGTTTTGAATTGTGGAATTTTTTTCTACTTTACTACTTTTGTCAGTCTAAATTAATTTTTTTAAGCAACTGTTATCCCAGTGGCTTGATACTAAACATAATGGCTGTAGTAAAATTTTCAAACAAAATTCTGCTTAATTCTCGCATATTTGATAAGCTCTTCTACCTAGGGCATGAGTTGTTCATAGCAGGCTAAGAGTACTGTGGGCTTAAGAAACTGAAAGAAAAAAAAAGGACATCTCCTTGAGTACCGGGAGATAATGTAGAACATAGCTTAATCTTCATGTAAACAAATGGGAAATGTAAACACATTGCCACTTGTAATTATGCTAACACATAATAAGCCTAAATTGTGGTGATAGGTAAAGAATAGGATCAGTATTCTTGGATGGTGATAGCTATAAGCATCTAATTTAAGCTGAGAACTACTTTTTTTATTCTAATTCAGCCAGTTTGTATAATGCTCTTTTTTTTCTGTTTCTTTAGATAATGCAGCAAGTGAGGGGGTGTTGGCCAGCTTCTTCAATAGTCTTTTGAGTAAAAAAACAGGTTCTCCTGGAAGTCCTGGTACTGGTGGTGTGCAGAGCACAGCCAAGAAGTCAGGTATAGAAGGGCCTCCAAGGCTTATGATACTTGTGACTTAGCAGTGCTGGAAGGTGGGGGACATAGATAGGAGTGTATGCCTTTTTGTGACCTGCAGACCATCAGTAGTATTCCAAACAGCTATGCACAGAACTACATCTGTACTTTACGTTGAGTAGGTCACCATGCTTGTATTGGGTTTGTCTCATTAGCACTAAGCTTCTCTTCACACATTTCACATGTCCCCAGTGGCTTGTACTACCTGATGGGGCTCTTCCCAATGGGACACAAAAAGGATGGTCTAAAGGTGGGACATGCCAATATATTATTGGCATTTTATTGTTCTTTTAATTTTCCATGATGTTTTAAAATATTTTGTTCATTTTACTTCCCCTAGTCTTATTGTGAGCTGAAGTCTGTAACTGAATCCTCACTGTCTCTCCTGGGGGAGGTCATTGTCTCCTCCTCCAATGCAATGGCAGCCTGTCCACCTGACCTTGTGTGTAGGCTGGTGTGGGACAAGTGTGTCTCAGAGATCTCTGAAACGAAAGAACCCACTTCCTGGGAATTACATACATTCTCAAGAAGCTGAAAGATGAGATGAGATGTGACGAGATGAGATGTGATATGTTTAGATGAGATGTGATTAGGTGTGATGTCATGTGATAAGATGTGATGAGCTGATGTGATGAGATGTGATGCGATTAGATGAGATGTGATGTGATGTAATATGACAAGATGTGATGAGTTGGTGTGATGAGATGAAATATGATGCAGTGTAATGAGGTGCGACGTGATGGCATGCTGGGATTCAGACCCAAGGTCTCAGTTATGCTGTGCAAGGAATGTCAAACATGTCTTTTTTCATTTTTTCCCTTTATTGAGTTTATTGGTACATTTTTAGTTATACATATCACAATCACATTCAACATTGAGGATTTGTACCTGATGTATTGAAAAGGCAAACATTTTAAAAGGCTCTTCTGCTTTTAAATTTCCATTGGTTATAAGGTACAGTGTGTTTCCTAATTGATAATTCCAAAGCAGAGGAAACCCTTAGGAGATCATTCTGTCCTTAAGGAATCCTGGCCCCTAGACTTAAGAAACTGAGTCTTGTCTGGTAGTGTTGGCTGTGGGCTGGTATTTTTCTTTTACCAGACATAATGGGTCATTTTTCAGATCCCAGTTACTATTTGATAACAGAAAAATATGAGTACCAACTATACAAATGACAAACTGAACTTCTTGTGTTGATCTTATCTTCTTATTGAAACACAGTATTTCCAGACTGTCCTTGAATCAGTTTAGAGTGCTGTAATTAGGTCCAAAGCCTGATTACTTGCCTCCAGCACCCGCCTCTAGCAAGAGGGCAGAGTGCCAAGGGCAGCCACATAGCTAGGGAAGCTTAGAGCTGTGACATTGGAAAAAATGAAGGGTTAAGTTGGGGGTCTGTTTTTACAATCCTTGGGAAAAAAAGGTTACTATCACCACAAATGTTTACAGAAGTCGGCATAATTTTAAACATTTCATTTAAAAAATTGTCTTCTGTTTTCACATTGCTGCTTTGCTTTTTCTGTTAAGGACAAAAGACTGTGTTGTCAAATGTTCAGGAAGAACTGGACAGAATGACTCGAAAACCAGACTCCACGGTAACAAACTCTTCAACAGAAAATGAAGCCTGATCCTCCTTAAAATGCACATGTCAAATGACCAAATAACTATGTATATTGATCTGCTAAGACCAGGATTTTTCTGACATGGCACATGCTATCAGTTTTTTGGGGTAGGGGAGATGAACTTTAAAAAAATACTTTGTTGGCTTGTCCCAAGTGTGAAATGCACATTTTGGAAGGTTATGTGTGAGACCCCTTAATAAGGATAACCTTTGGACTCTTCAGGTATGTGGCTGTGGCACAGGAAGAGCACAGCTGAGCATGTAGAGCAGAGAGGGCGGCCCACTTTCCATCAGTGGAGCAAACGAGACCAGGAAGCCATTGATCGGATGGTGGTTAGTCTGACCAGTTGTGTGTTAGCAAATTCACTTGTTCTTGGGAAGCAGATTAAGTCACAGAAAGTCCAGGAAAGAAAGACTAAAAGAAGGAATGAGAGAGGTGATGGTGGGGAAGCTGAATGTTGAGGGTGGCAGAGAAAAGAGGAGATAAACAGTGTTAGTAAATACTGTGCTCAGCAGAGTCAAATAATCATTGTTTAAGACTTAAAATTAGAAGCATTTCCAAGCTAAACACTAAGCAAAATGGGAATTAGACTTGTCCAGAAGGCATCTTTTTAACATATGGAAGATGTGTTAAGTGTGGGGTGCCTCAGTCAGGTGAGGCCGACACAAGGTTGGGGAGGATGGCAACTGCCCGGGACCCACATGTTTGGGCCAGATCATGTGCCCAAGGATATCCTGGGCTCTGTGCATGTGCATTGCAGGGCAGACAGTCACTGTGGCTTGTGTTCAAAGTCAGCAGATACAATACTAGTTTACTTTGAGTTATATTTTCTAACTAGTTCCTGCTTTTTTTAAATTAAATGTTTGGTTGTTTTGGTTTTTTTTATTTGTTTTTTTTTTTACTACCACAGCCTGGCCTACTAATGGAAAAGGGTGATCGACCTCTCATTTTACCATGGTGCAATGTATTACAGGAAGTTTGGGGAGATTGTGAATGTCACTGTAGTCTGGTTAATTGGCTTGCGCCAGTCCCTGCCTTATAGTCTGTGGAACCCTTTATGGAATTCCACTGTTGTAAAAGAATCTTGTCTTAGCGCCTTGGTCTAATCAATGCTGTCAGATGGAGGACAGATAAGTGTGAATGTTTTATATAGAAAATGAATTCTTTTGTGTTTTTCTTAAAATTAGGGTTTTTTTCTTATAGAAATGAGAGTTTCAGGTGTCTCCCCATTTAGGGCAAATTCATGCACGTTGTCATGTCATACCACCATTCTGGGAATGACTTCTGTGGACTTGAAATGGCACTTTTAATTTTATATATGACACAGCATTTAAATGCAAACACTACCATGAATTTCATGTATAAAACATTTGTTGTTAAACCAAGGGAAAAACCACAGTTCACTTATGTGGAGTTTACTTTTTTATATGAATGTTTGTTGTACTGTGTCTGAGCATAACTTCCCTAATGTCATTATTTCTACATACCAGATTTGACTGACCACTAACATAATACTGGGCATAACTTATATCCTATGTTATATAACAAAACTCTTCAGACTGTCTTGAATTGCTTTTATAAAGGTCTGAACACTGTTAAGGAGAAAATTGTATATTTACTTGCCTTTCTGATAAAAAGATGTTTATTATGCCAGTTTTTTTGGTGAAACATACTGTTTTTAATTCAGCCTTTTTTTTTTTTAAATGTACTGTGGCTTCCAATTAGCAAGTTGTCTAGGTAATGACAGTAAAACTGACTGTGGAGCAATAGTTGTGTAGTAACCAGTAGATGCCAAACAATTTATGGCCACACAAAAGGTGAGGTCACTTGATCTCTCTGTAGTAGCTGGGGGCAGAATGAATGACCACAGAAACATGAAGGAATTCTTGGAGAGACACATATCTAAGAGGGAAACAGTGTGATTTTAAATTCTAATGCAAAATTTGAATTTGTATCAATTAAACTGATAAGCACTTTTTGGGTCAGTTTAAAATGTACAAAAACCGACAAAATGCTAAGATGCCAGTCTTGTGAAGGTTTCTTGGAGACCACTTTTATTCTCTTGACAGGGGTTGCTACTAGTACCAGAAGAAATTGATGGGTACTGTCATGTGTTCAGTGGTACCCAAAGTCTACCAACTTTGGGGCACTTTAGAATTCTTTGGGGGGGTGGAAGAGGGGAGATAATTTTTATTATTTTAAGGTTTTCAAGTATTGGAACCAAAGGCCAAATAATAAGCAGCCTTTATTTTTCAAAGTAAAATTCATTTTATTTGCTGAGTACACTTCTTTGTTAGACAGTTAATTTATATACATTATAGTGGTTACATCTGCTGTTTGTCTTTAAAATGGAAAAATAAGCTCAGCCTAGAAGATAAGGCCCAAATAAAGGCCATGGATTGGTCTTTCTAAAAATGCAACAAATAATGCTGCTAGATTATTTTATTTTGTTTGCACTTTCTGTTTTTATGGATTGGCATTTTAAAATCAGTATTTAAACAGAAGAAATTATTGTGTTTTATTTAATGAAGTTGAAAGTGACTGCTCTGTACATCATGACCTTAACAATGTTGATACTATAAGTAGAAGTTCACTGTTATCTCTATGCTAAATTCACTGATGTTTTTAACTTAAAGTTAGGGCTGCAGATTATTCCCCACCAGCCTTAGTCCAGGGTGTGGCTCTACCCGGGTGCAGTAATGCAGTCATGTGGAACCTTGCTTTCTAGCGCTGGAAAAAAAAAAGATGTCTCTAATTACTGGCTTCAATAAACATGAATCCAGACTGCTTACAATTTTGGGTGACTTTCTTTTTTGATGAATTATCCCAGTGAAGATCCACTGTTTGTTAATACAGTATCTGATCATGTAGTTAAAAATGTGTACTTTGCCTTGAAATTATCAGAACTTCTGATAACAGAAAAGCATTTTAAAGCCACATGTTGAAGGTTGAGAAAGACAGATTGCAGCAGGATTTGGGAATTGTCCAGTATGTTTTCTTGCCTATTGAATAAATGTTTCACTGTCTGAATTGAGCTAAGTGATTTTCCCTTCACTTATTGAGCAGCCAGAGAAATTTCAGAGCAAATACTGTATACCTTATTGCTTTTCACTTACTTAAAATGGAATACAGTAAAATCTGTTCAAGAAGAATTGAAGATTACATTTCTTACTATCGCACTCAGATTTTCTCAAGTTTTGTTAAAAGTCACAAGCTGTAGAAGACTTGAAAAGGAACATACTGAGCATAGATACTTCACAAAGATTCACATAGTTAAGACAGTGTCCTCTGGCTCTCTGAAGCGGTCTGTAGGGTGATTTGGGTATTATTTTATGTGACGGTACTATAGTTTGTAATAAGCAAATACTTAGATTACCACATTGCTATATACCAGTTACTCTTCTATATGTTGCAAATTGATTTATATTCACAATAACTGAGGTAAGTACTGCTTTCTTCTTGGTTTCCACACAAGCACACTGCAACAGGTATAGGCTAAGTAGCTACAAAGGTCAGAGTCCAGAAGCCTTAGCAGTCTAGCTGCGTTTGGGCTTATCACTGTACTCTGCTGGCACTTGAGTGGTTTACACAGAGCAGATGGCAAAGGCGGTCACTAAAAGTGTTTTTTCTCTGTAGCCATCCATAGCTGTGTGGTGCTGTTCTACTTCTTGTTGCTGTCATGGATGCAGGAGCCACTCTTGTTAGGTGGAGAAGAATACCAGATGGAAAAAGTTTACGCAGTGCACCCATGCAAAGGAGAAGGGGTCATAGTGTCTTGCTGGGAAAGGCAGATTGAGATGCTTACCATTTATACAGAAAAGTCTTCTTAGGCACAGAGAGCCTCAGGGCTCATCTCTGTCCACAGACCACATCAGGCCTGAGACAGTTCCTTACTATTGTGGATGTTTCTGAGTGTGCATGTGAGGCTCTGTGGAGGAGCTGCTGACTCACCTGCTGAGGGGCCCTCCCACAGCATTCACCCATTGTGTTTTCCCTGTCCTGGGAGGGCACAAGCTCTAAGGGTCCTGGTCCTACAGTCCTAGTGCATTATCTCATTAGTTTCAAGTCAAGCATCCACATTTTGACAAGAAATTGAGCAGGAAATAAGACAACCAAAATTGAAAAACTTCACCCCTCTTGGCTCTTAGATTTTTCTTTTTTTTTTTTTGCTGAGACAGGGCCTCGCTTTGTAGTTCAGGCTGGCCCTGAGCTCACTATGGTGCCCAGGCAAGCCGCCGCGAACTCAGCAATCCTCCTGTCTCTACCTCCCGAGTGCTGGGATTACAGGCGTGAGCCACCACGTCCGGCATTGTGCTATGCGGTGTTGATTGTTGGTAGGTGTGTCTCCACGCCCAGCATTATATGTGGTTACCGGGGATCGAACTCAGGACCTTGCACTTGCGAGGCAGGCACCGGAACCACTGAGCTAACCCTCCGGCCCTGGCTCTTATCTTTGTAAAACAGAAGTGAAATTTCTTCCTAGACATGAACATTACAGAGTATGAAAGGTGTCTTGTATGATTGTTGCCTGGTACATATGCCTGGCAAATTGTAGGTATTTGGTGTAATTGTTGATCCTAAATGCAGTCCCCAAATAACATCATTGTAGTTTAAATATTTCATCTCTGAGGAATAGGAGTTAGAGGAGTACACAATGACCACTGGTGCAATTCCTACAGGATGCCACAACTGAGCTCTGGATTCTGGAAGCAGGACTTGGTATTTGGCATTGCATTCTATTGTAGTCAGAGTTTTGCAAATTTTAATACAAGATACATAATTTATAGGATTATTTTATACTATTTCCCCAAAAAGTCAAATATGGAAGAGTATAAGATATTAGCCACACACTGGAAGCCCAGAGAATCCATCCTAAGGCTTGGATTCCATAGCAATGTTCCACATAAATCCAGATAATAAAGGCTTGGTGTCCAAGGCAAGTCCAGCCACTGGCCAAGATCCCACAAGAATGTCTCATATTTGTCCCTATTGAGGATCTGGTCTGCACCCTTAAGGCTCAAAGCCCAGTGGTGGAAGCCAAAAAAACCTATGCCCATAGGTTGAAGGTTTTATGCCACCAGGCTGAGAGATCTACACGGAAGCCAGGAAGTGATGCTCACTCAAGGTGACAATCAGAGGTCCCTTCACAAGAACAGCTGCCATTCCCTGTGCAGTGAGAGCTCAAGCTCCTCTGATGAAAACAGTCAAAGTCACATCAGGAAAACCTTCCGCAGCAAGCTTCCAGGAAGAAGCTAAAACTCCCACCAAGATGAACAGTGTGTCTGGATGACTTGCCGGAGCAGTCACCAGTGTCTCCCTGGGAACTGGTTTAGCGAATCTTGGACTGAAGGGACAAGAGGCAGAAGTTTGTGCTGAGACAGAGGGGTTTGCAAGGCCAAGAGTGGTTGGTGACAGGGATTCATAGCAGTGGGGACCAGGACTGTGTGTAGGAAGAAGTCCTTCCCCTAAAGTGGTATTTCAGACAGGAAGTACCTCATCTTCCAACTGTTTCCAACCTTGGTAGGAAATTCATATGGAGCCCTGTGCTTGTAATTCCAGCTCCTTGGGAGGCTAAAGTAGGAACACATATTGAGGCCAATATTGTCAGACCCTGTCTAAAAACAGGAAAGGGCTAGCAATGTAACTCAGTGGTAGAGGCTTGCCTAGCTTGCACATGCCCCTGGGCCTGATCCTTAGTGCTGAAAAAAATAATTTTTAAAGGAAATTCCTATGTGAGTAGAGCTACAATTTTATTGTTATGTTTTGAGACAGGGTCTCGCTTTGTAATTCAGGGTGAGCTGAGCTCACTATGTAGCCCAGGCGAGCCTCAAAGTCACAGCAATCCTCCTGCCTTTGCCTCCTAAATGCTAGGATTACAGGTGTGAGCCACTACATCCGGCATTGTGGTTTGTAGTATGTGGTACCAGGGATCAAACTCATGATCTTACACTTGCAATGCGGGAGCCGGAACCACTGAGCTAAATCTCCAGCCCCCTTTGTTTATATTTTGAGATAGAGGGTTACAAATTTGCCCAGGTAGGACTACAAACTTGTGAACCTCCTACATCAGCTTTGCCAAATGCTGATATGACAGACATGTGCCAAAATGCCCAATTTATATGTGGTCTTTTGTGTTAGCTCCCCCCCCCCCCAGTATTGGGGATCTAACTCAGGCCCTTCTGCTTCCAGGGTAGGCATGGTACCACTTGAGCTAAATCCCAGCCCTCTCTTTTCTTTTTGAGAAAGGATCTCACTATGTAGTCCAGGGTGGCCTCAAAATTGCAGCAATCCACGTGCCTCAGCCTCCCAAGTCCTGGGATTATAGGCTCACTGGCTTCTGTTCTGTTCTATTCTGTTCTGTTCTGTTCTGTTCTGTTCTGTTCTGTTATTGAGACAGGGTCTCGCTTTGTAGTTTAGGCTGAACCTGAGCTCACTGTGTAGCCCAGGCAAGCCTCAAACTCAGCAATCCTCCTGCCTCTGCCTTTTGAGTGCTGGGATTACAGGCATGAGCCACCACGCCTAGCATTGTAGTATGTGGTACTGATTGCTGGTGGGTGTGAGTCACCAGACCCAGTATCACTGTATGTGGTTACCAGGTACTGAACTCAGGTATTGTGCTTGCTAGGCAGGCGACGGAACCACTGAGCTAAATCTCTGGCCCAGAGCTACAATTTTTTGCAGTATTGTTACAACATTCAATTTTTGCAGTCTGTCTTGATTGTTTTTATCATCTAACTCAAAATAAATGACAACAACAGTAAGATATTTTTGTGTGCATTGTTTTTCTGTGACATTTAATGGAATCTATTTTTGCACAGTTCTGAATTAACATTCCTAAGTGATCATCAGTCCATCTTTCCCACTGGCCTTACCCCAAGTGCACTCATCCCATCAGCATCTCTAAAGAAAGTCCCCCCCCACCCCCAAAAAAGAATTAAAGTTCCACTAGAAAAGCCCAACAGGAAGAATTCACCAGTGTAAAACAATGTTCCTTTTAAAGACTATTTTAATATATATAAATGGAGTTCAGGCTGGCCCTGAACTCACTACGTAGCCCAGGCAAGCTTCGAGCTCAGCAATCCTCCTGCCTGTCTCTTGAGTGCTGGGATTGCAGGCGTGAGCCACCAGGCCCAGCATTGTGGTGTGTGGCATTGATTCCTGATGGGTGTGTCACCACACCCAGTATTGTATGTGGTCACCAGGGATTGAACTCCAGACCTTGGGCTTGCTAGGCAGGTGCTGGAACCAAAGAGCTAAATCTCCAGCCCTTAAAGACTATATTTTAAAGAGTTTAAATGCTTCCTTCTGTCAGCAGCTTGTGTCATGTTATATCTGTATTTGATATCTAGTGCTATTCTGCACTATTTAGCACTATATTGATAGCACTATTTTACAGTCCATCTATTTCTGACCTATTCATACATATACCAGATGCTAGCCCAGAATTAAACTTGGATGTATATAGGAAACTAAACACTGTAATTGTTTAAAATTTTTTAACAGAAAATGTGTGACTGTTGAGAGGGACTTCAGAGGTTCTCACTTATGGCAGATGGTTTTGTACCCTGAGGGGATGCATGGTCCCCAGCACAGCTAGAGAAGGGAACAAACCACAAGGCACTGTTGGAGATTGTTCAGTTGCTCCTTGCTCCTAATGGGCTGCCTTGCTCTTAACAGTCCTTTGCCCATTTCTAAAAGCCTAAGTCTAGGTGTCCTAAAGTATATTTCTAGAAGATACTGTCTAGTTAGGTGGTCAAGTTTAGAAGACTCAAAGGTAAGCAACATTAGGGCCAGAGGGTTAGCTCAGTGGTTCCGGCGCCTGCCTCATGAGCGCAAGGTCCTGAGTTCAATCCCTGGTAACCACATACAATGCTGGGCGTGGAGATTCATGCCCACCAACAATCAATACCACATACCACAGTGCCGGGCATGGTGGCTCACGCCTGTAATCCCAGCAACCGGGAGGTAGAGGCAGGAGGATTGCTGAATTCGAGGCTTGCCTGAGCTACAGAGTGAGCTCAGAGCCAGCCTGAACTACAAAGTGAGACCCCGTCTAAAAAAAAAAAAAAAAAAAAATTAGCAACATTAAACAGATTGTTGTTTTGATTTATTTTATGGGAGCTGGTAGGTGTGAATCCTAAGAAGTGCCCAGGTGTGGGGTTTCCCATCCAGTGTTCTGGAAGTCTCCAGGCTTTATAGATGCCCTCTGAGAATGTTCGTGTACAGGGTGCTGAGCCTCCATCGAGTCAGTGTTTCTATGGTCCTTGGAATTTGCACCTTGGTGATAGTATTTTATGGCCTCCATTTCCTACGTCCTATCCTTCATTAATATTTCCTTAAGGAAAACCAACATCTAAACTGTTGAGTGTGTTGGAACTGGGACACCCCGGGGAGTTTTTAGCCCCTGAAAGTAGTTTCTCCTGTGATGGTGATTGATAGCACTCTCCTGGGCACAAAGAAGTTACACAAACATTTCTGTACATTGGCACCAGGCCTTTCTTGGCATCATCACTATACACACCCTCAGTCTTACACTCTGCCAAATGGTCCTCCCTGCAGCAGAAGTCAAGGATCAGGCACTCAAGCTACTTTGACAAAAAGAAAACCAGCCTGTAGTCACAGCCCTGATCATAAGGCTGTCTCAGCTGGGAACCTGGAGTCAAGTAGACTTGGGTTGTGTGATGGTGGAAAAGTCCCTTAGTTTCTCTGGATGTTCATGTCCTCTAAAGTGGTAGGAGGAATCTTGCCTACTCCCAGAGAGCCTGAGTACCCAGGCTGGGATGTGTGCTTAGCATAGTGCCTCACATGCAGTCAGTGTCCAGAAAGACAGTCCCACATTAATTAATTTTGTAATGGACAAGCCTGAGTTCATGAAAGGCGCTTAGGAATTGCCACCATAAAGATGGTGAATTTGGGCCACGGAAATGGCCAAGTCACACAGAAAAGAGCAGAATAGGGTGTGAGAATCCCAGTGTCAATGCCCCCCGCCCCCACTTTCAGTCTGCAAACTTGCCTCCAGACCAGGCAGTGTTAAACACCAGGCCTTAAATCTGAAGAAACAGACTGCACAAGAGAGCTATTTTAAGACAGACAAGCTCCCAGCACACCATAAATTCCATCACCTGGGCAACTGCCTGCTTTCTTGGGCCAGGCAGTTCTCTGCCATCTGCATGTGTGGGCATTCAGATAAATGGTCAAGCCATGTGCCTTGTGGGGGCTTCTCCTTGCTGGTTCTGGGCAGCGTTAGCCACCTTCTGGGGAGCTAGTGAGCATAGGTTGAGGATACTGAAGATGCTAGTGATGGGAATGGGGAACAAGATGGACCCCAATCTTGCTGGTCTGGTTGTGTCCTGGGAAGACAAGCAAGTCATGCCTCAACACTATATTACATCTCTGTCTCTCTTTGCAGGCTTTGACCTTCTGTGGGGTCTTTTCCAAGAACTTGGCCTTAAAACTGTTAGGTGGGCAAGGCATAGTAGAGGTCTGTAGCTGGGGTACAGAGGGGAGCTGCAGAAATCCAGAATAGGTTTAGGGCTTGAACAGGGTGAAGGGAGGTATGTATCCCTAGGGTTCGGGTTGGCAGAATGAGCGGCATGAGTGTTGACCAAAGCATGGTGACCAAGGCATCCTCCTGTGGATGTGGGGAGAGGCAGGGAGTTAGAGACCAAGTAGGGGGTGACCTGACTCCAGTGAGCCCAGATGGGGCAAGCTGGGCATCCACAGGGATTAGAGCAGCCAGATCTGGATGACCCAGGCATGTGGGGAGAGTATCTATGCAGGGATGGGGTGATAGTGGGGACGAGGGAATGATGCAGGGGCATTGGCCCTGGGAGTTCAAAGAATGAAGTATAATAGATTTCTCAGAGAAAAGAGGGGAAACTGGAATGAACTCTTTGGTGTTGGACAAGAATCACAGGTGTCTCTGAAATCATAGCTTCCAGTACATACATACAGATGTAAAAAGATTTAGATGTACATGCACACATGTATGAATATGCTGTGTACATACACATATATCTCCACTCTGACATTGAGAGGGCTCAGGAGCAGCCTTGACCCAGCAGCAGTGAGCACACCTGCCGAGGTCTTGGCTTCTGAGTACCATTCCTCAATAAATGACATTGGTCTGGGGGGTCACTGAATGGCTTACTTAGCATGTATGAGGCACTGGGGTCAATATCTAGCACCTCAAAAATACATAGATAAGGGTTATTTGTAGAAATACCAAATACCAGGACTGGGACAGGACATATTTGAGTCTGGAACATATGTGTCAAAAAATAAAGGGCTCATCTGGGCGTGGTGGCCCATGCCTGTAATCCTAGCATTGAGGAGGCAAAGGCAGGAGGACTGCTGAGTTCAAGGCTTGCCTGGACTACATAGTGAGCTCAGGGCCAGCCTGAACTACAAAGCAAGACTGTCACAAGAAAAGAAAGAGCTCAGAGAGCAATAGACACATTAGAAAGACAAAAGCCCATTGATCAAATCAGGGACAATTTGAGCATTTTAGAAAAGTTTAAAGAACAATAGGATGTAAACCAGTGAATAAAAGAACTCATGAGTCTATAATGATATTAGTAAATAAAAAGTTCCATGTGGCTGGGTGTGGTGGCTCACGCCTGTAATCCCAGCACTCAGTAGGCAGAGACAGGAGGATTGCTGAGTTCAAAGTTTGCCTAAGCTACATAGTGAGCTCAGAGCCAGCCTGAACTACAAAGTGAGACCCTGTCTCAAAAAAAAAAGTTCCATGTGTGGGCCAAAAATTTAGCTCAGTGGCCACACCTGCCTAGCAAGTGCAAAGTCCTGAGTTTGATCCCTGGTACCAAAAAAAAAAAAAAAAAAAGTTTCACGTGAAAAGTATTTCAGTCCTACTGAAAACTTTCAAAAATTTCAAATCACCTAACTAGATGCTTTGGGGTGTGCCTTTAATTTCAGCTATTCAGGAGGCTGAGGCAGGAGAATTGCAAGTTCTGAGCCTGTCTGGGCAACCCGTTTATGTTGATGTTCAAGTTGTCCCAGGTTTAAGAGGAAAACATTCTATTATGATGGAAATACCTTACAGTCTAGTCAGTGGATCAAAATGAATATCTTTAGTAGTAAAACAAATCGCAAAACAAAAAGAAAAAGAAAAGAAAAGAGAAAGTGCTGGAGATGTAGCTCAGTGGTACCCTGCCTGCTTGGCAAAGTTCTCAGTTTGATCCGTGGTACTACAAAAAAAAAAAAAATGACACATGTGCCTCCTGGTAGGTGGATGTACTGAAAAATCACTTCTGAGGTATTTCTGCCAAAAATATATAACCAAACTCTAATCTTGAAGAGACATCAGACAAACCCAAATTGAGGGAAGTCCTACAAAATAACTGGTGGTTGTTACCAAAGTATTTTCAGTAGAGGTCTTTTATCGCATCATTAAAATATCATGGATTGGTTTTAAAATCCAGAAGCTTGTGTCTATAGCTGGATAACTCTTATTCATCAGGTTGCTTAACTGTTCCCTTTTTAGAAACATAGACACCATCCCCAAATTTTCTGATATCCTTATGATTCTCTAAATCAAAGCAGCTGAATTTTGAAACAAGTTCAGTACCATTTCCTTCGAGGATCATCTTTCTGGGCTTGAGATACTGAACAGGCAACACCTGCCTTCATCTGAACCCAGAGGATATATTTTTTATATATAAGAAATTCTAGGTTCAACAAGAGACCCATTCTCCTGAGTAACTGTTGCTCAGGAAGTGAGTGTACATTGACCTCATCTTATGAAAGCCCCGGCTAATCCCTTGATCATGTTCTGCATGTGACTAAGATCATGTGAGCAGTAGCCAGTTCCTTTCCATTTCCCCACCATTGGTCAATGCAGAGTCACTTCTTTTTCTTCCCAGAGAGGCAGCTCTACCTTGATGATGTGGTTGAAGACTTCCCACAGGGTTCCTTTGGGGTCCTTCACAATAACTGTGCATCTCTTCAGATTGATGTTGCCATATTCTGGAATGTCAACAATCTCATCACTTCATTCTTGCAGGGGATATGACAAAAAGGAGCATCTTTTGTCATGTTTTTATAACCTGTCTGTTGTCCTTCAGAGTCTAAAGATCATGAAAGTCAAGGAGGGTCTGAGGAACTGTTCTAGTATGAAGACTAGAGATATGACAAAGAAGGGTAACACATGATTCTTGGTGGCATTTTGCTACAAAGACATAAGGATGCTTGGCAAGACTTGAATGAGAGCTGAAGGTTAGATAGATGGTAGTAATGTATCAACAATTTCTGGATTTGTTTATTTGGGGGTTTTTTGGTTTGTTTTCTGCTTTTTTGAGATAGGGTCTTGCTTTAAAGTTCAGGCTGGCCCTGAGCTTACTATGTAGCCCAGGCAAACCTCAAATTCAGCAGCCCTCCTGACTCTGCCTCCTGAGTGCTGGGATTACAGGCATGAGCCACCATACCCGGCACTGTGGTATGTGGTACTGATTGATGGTGGGCATGAGTCATTATGCCTGATAGTATTGTATGTAGTTACCGGGGATTGAACCAGGGACCTTGTGCTTGCTAGGCAGGTGCTGGAACCACTGAGCTAAATCTCCAGCCCCGGTCTGTTGTTTTCTTGAGACAAGGTCTTGTTGTGTAGTTCAGACTAGCCTTGAACTTAGTATGACCCCCAGGCTGGCTTTAGTTTATGGCAATCCTCCTGACTCAGCCTCCTGAGTACTGAGATTACAGGTGTACACCACTGTACCCAGCTTAATTTCATGATTTTGATGGGCCGAGACTACTCTTAGTTGTAGAAAATATGTACTACCCTGAAGTATTTGAGGGTGATAGGGTGGGTTAGCAACTTACTCTTTCTCAAATAATTAGGGGAAAGTTTCCTTGTTCTGTACTCTTTGTAATTTTAAGATTTTTTTCCAAATAAGTACAATTAAGACAACCATCATTCAAGTTTTCCCATATATGTGACGTGACAGTCCAGCCTTTTACAATGGTCCATAGAGTCTTTCCAACCTCACAACTTTAATACCTCCTTTGGTCACTTTCACTCCTCCCAAGTCTCAGCCTCCCAGACCCCTCCTTTGTGGTATGCTGCCACCATGTGTTCCTTTCTGCTCTGACCACATGCCTAAGGCCTACGGGGGTATTTTTGGCTGCTCCAGGCATTTCCCAATGGGAAATATATCCAGAGATACACTTTTACGGTCCCTGAAACCATTTATCTTTCAAAAGGCTTCTACACATTATTCAAGGTAGCAATGTCTACTACCCATTTGATATTGAAGAGATGAGATTGAATAATTCATCTGTACTATTTTTGTCCAGATTTAATCGAGTCAGTCTCTTGCTTAGCACTGATGATGAACCTATGACACTCATGTCACAGCTGGCACGCGGAGCCTCCTCTGTGCCTGTGAGAGCCAAGTCACCTCAGCAAGTGAACATTGAATAAACTGTTTTCTAAATGAAAACCTCAGCATTGAGAGTTATTGAAGTGTTGGCACTTCGTGATAGTGAGTTTTGGATTGCAGTTTGTTGGTACTCAGTCTCTCAAAGGTTTGTCATCAGTACTAGAGAGAGTGTGCAAATTGCATCCTGTGAACTCCAGTCCTAAAGGTAAGGCACTTCCCATAGTTCCCTGTGGGTACATTTCCATCTTCTTCCCCTCCCTCTGCTGTGAAAGTGCATCAGGAGGAGGGATAGCCAGGGCAGGCTCAGCAGATCCTGAGTAGGCAAATCTTCCCTTGATTTACCAAGTGCCAGCAGCGCCTGTAGGGACCAGGAACTATAAACTAGGGTCCCACTCAAAGTGGGGATTATGGTAAGGGGCACAGAACAGATTGGTTCAAGTTGTTCTTAGTCATAGGAGCTGAAGGAATGTCAAACTGGAAAATCCCAGTGAGTACTATTTTTAGAGACAACTTGGAAAGCATTTTTCCGGCTGAAGGGACAAGTTTTTGCAGAAGCAGCAGTTAACTCTAACCCCTCAACCACTCTTGAGTGGAAATGGCCCAATCCCAGGCCCTTCCCCCAGGGCATGTGGGAAGAGTCTGGCACTGCCACAGAGGAGAGGAAGCAGGAACATGGGCTCCCTTTAGGCACAAAAAAGGGGTTTATTTTACATCTTTGAGTTGAATCCTTTAGTCATGTGGCTATTACACCAGTATTCTTTCTTTAAAGGGTTTTTTTTTCAGGCCAAGTTGGTAGCTTACATTAAGTATAAAAATTCTTTGAGTATTTGGTTCATATTTAATGTTGATAACTGTTCTTATAAACTTTGTATTCCTTTGTTTATTATCACTGTCCATTTTTTTATTTCTTCAGTATTGAACTTAAGGTTTTCACAGCTAACCTCTAGTCCCTTTTCATTTTTTTTTTTTAAGACAGGATCTCACTAAGTTTTCCCAGCTGAGCTTGAACCTCTGATTCCCTCCCTCAGTCACCCAGCATGCTGGGATTATAGGCAGGCACCACCCTGCCCAGCTCCTGTTTTTCTGTTTGAGATAGAAGTCTGTCAAAGTTCTACTGAGTTTATTAGTAGTAGATTAGATAAATTGCTTACAATTTTAGAAAAACACTCTGAACACTTGAAAGGATGCCGAAGGGAGAGGCTTGGATAAAAAAATGAAATGGGAACCTCTCCTTCCACAATCTGCTGAGGGGACTGCCTAAGGGACAGAACACAGAGGGACTGGAGGTCAAAGTTCATTTTGCTTCCAGCACTTCATGGAATTTAGAATCTAAACTTGTAAGCTTAGGGTTAGGGCTTCCCATGAGTTCTGATAAACAAGGGGATCTGTGTGTGGGAGAGAGAGTAAAATGAGGGAGACCTAGACTTGGAAGCAGTGCCCTTGGAAGAAGCCAAGCTAAAGGTAAGTGGAAGGATGAGTGACTTAGGAAGAGATCAAACTTGATCCAGATGAAGTAGTTGTATGTAAGGCGGCTACAGGTGAGCTTGGTCTGAAGAGCAGACAAGGTACTTAGTAGCTGTGAGTATAGAGAAAAGGGTCAAGTGATCAGGCACTTCTGTGACTAAGAAAGCCCTTTCTAAAGCCCAAGCATGTCTTCTCAACACCTCATCTGGCTGCTCTAAGTAGCTCATCCAGGACACAGTCAGGGCCTGAGACATGAGCCTGCATTCTGGCACTTTCCTCTGGCAGTGATGTATAAAGTAGCATATGGCTTCTTCATTAGTCTCTTCTGAGTCTGGTTGCCCTGAGTCAGCCTTGAACATGTGGACCAGACCCCTGGAATGTGGACCTGTCCAAGGGCTCCCTGCTTCTCTCTTAGTTCCTGTCTTCATTTGTCTTTAGGATTTGCAGAAACTCAGAAGCACAGCTATTGTCAGGGACTCAGGATGTACCACAATTTATCACCAAGGAAGGGACCACAATGCCAAGTTTTGTCTACTATTTAAAGATCTATGTGGGATTCCCAGCAACATCCTTTGGAAGTCTGTGAACTTCTGTTAAAAACCAGAAGAGAAAATTTTGAGTCTGTCTCTGGAACTAAAAATAAGCTTAGGCAAGTGTCCAAGAACAAAGAACAGTCAGTAAGTACTGAAGGGGGCCTCCATTCTGGCTTCTGGTCATTCCAGCCCCTGCACTGATGCCAGAAAGAGCATCCTACAAAGCAACATGTTGCAGCCCCTTGAGCTAAACACTCTGCTGTCTGGATCCCACCCTCTGACAAAGGCCCAGGAGGCTCCCAAACGGTGGGCCCTCCCTCCCTTTCAGCTTCAGATCTTACCCATCAGTCTGCCTTTCCTTGAGCTCTGCACTTGAAGTCTTTTGCTGTGCTTTGCTTTTGCTTGTTTCTGAGCCTTTGCCCATGTTGTTCCCATTGCCCAGGATGTTCCCCTCACCTTTCTTTTTCCTGGCTGACTGGTACTCATATTTCAGAACTCACATGAATTCGGACCCTCGGATGCAATGAAATCCTTTTGCTGGAAGTTTACATGAGCACCCGCCTTTCTTCAACAATACTCAGCATGCTCTAGTATTTACTGCTTTTGATGCTGTTCACGTCCCTGCTGGCAGAGACTACCTGCCTTGTTCACTGCAATCCTGAGATGCTTTTCTAAAAAATTACTTTTAAAACCAGGTGGTATGGCATATACTTGGGAGGCTGAGGCAAGAGGACTGAAAGTTTGAGGCCAGCCTGGGACATATAGTGAGACCCTGTCTCTAAAAAGCAAAAGCAAAGCCAAAAAATATTTAGCTTTTATTTTTATCAAAGTTATTTGCAAAAATAATTGATAAATTCAGATAGTTCTATAAAGCCCATCATCCTGATATTTCCATCTGCCCAAAGGCAATACTTTTTAACTCTTTAAGCCACTGAATATTCTTGTATTTATACATATGTTTTCTTTGAGATGGAGCCTCACCATGGTCCAGGTAGCTGTGCACCATCATGTCAGCGTTTATTTATATTTCTAGTCAACATGCACACACTGCTACCTCTGGATTTTTTTTTTTTTGAGACAGGGTCTTGCTTTGTAGTTGAGCCTGGCCCTGAGCTCATTATATACCCAGGCAAACCTTGAACTCAGCAATCTTCCTGCCTCTGCCTCCCAACTGCTGGGATTACAGGTGTGAACCATCACACCTGACATTGTGGTATGTGGAACTGACTGCTGGTGGATGTGAGTCATCACACCCAGTACTGTTGTATGTGGTTACCAGGGATCAAACTGGGGACCTTGCACTTGCTAGGCAGGCACCGGAACTACTGAGATACTAAATCTTCAGCCCTGGATGTTTAGGTTTTAAGCAGTTGATCTTTCCAGGTGGTTGACAAGTGTTCAGGTCCCTGACCCACCCCACCCCTTTCTTCCTATCACATACCCACACTTCCGGTCCTTCCTTCTTCCCTTCAAATATAGATACATCCTTTTGGTTAGATCAGCAATCATTGTTTGTAATGTTATACAAACGATACAGGTGGACCATGGGATTTATCATACTTGCCTTTTCTATACCATTTTTTCTTCTTGGAAGTTTATGAATATTTGCTTAATTTTTCAATAGGTCATTAATATCTATCTCAAAATTATCCCAAACTATCATCTTTGTTTTCTGTGTGTTCAAATTCATTTTCCCCCCAGTGCTGGGGAAAAACCTTGGGCCTCACAAATGCTAGGCCCACTTTTCCTTCCCTTCCTTTCTTCTTCCACTTTCTTCTTTTCTTTCTCTTTTTTCCTTCCGTCCCTCTCTTGATTCATTCCTTTTCTTTTATTCCTTCCTTCCATTTTCTTTTCTTTTTTTT
>PVIC010010874.1:20863-42616 GCA_004025085.1 Thryonomys swinderianus
GGGCCCTTCTGCTTCTAAGGTAGGCATGGTACCACTTGAGCTAAATCCCCAACCCTCAGTAAGATGTAATTCTTAGAGTAACTACTAATAACAATTTGGGTTTTTTTTTTGAGATAGGGTCTCGCTTTGTAGTTCAGGCTGGCCTGAGCTCACTATGTAGCCCAGGCAAGCCTTGAACTCAGCAATCCTTCTGTCTCTGCCTCCCGAGTGCTGGGATGACAGGCGTGAGCCACCACCCCCGGCACTGTGGTATGTGGTATTGATGGCTGGTGGGCATGAGTCACCAGGCCCAGCACTGTATGTGGTTACCGGGATCGAACTCAGGACCTTACGCTTGCAAGGCAGGCGCTGGAACCACTGAGCTAACTCTCCAGCTCTCAAGTATATTTTTGATATTGTATTGAACAAGTCTCTCTCCAAGCATCTGACCTTCTATTCTGGGGTGGGGGGGCCCCAACCCTTTCTCACCTTGGCTTCTGCCCCATTCATCCTCAGTTGTTTCGCTGCCACAGCCCTGTACTGCATCCCATGTCTTCTTTCTGTGGCTTAAATCCTTGTTTCTGTGGTGTTTTCTAGCGGCTTTCTGAGATGCAGGGGGTGTCTGTGCATCCAAAAGATTCTTTCATCAACCTTCATACCTGATGCTGCAACCTCTAGGTAGGAGTCATTTTCACTCACGACGTGGAAGGGTTTGCTCCATTCTCTTTGTATCTTGCAAAGTTGCTATAGGCCAGTGTGATTCCCATCGGATTCCTGACCCTTCATAATCAACCTGCTTTGTTTCTCTATGGAGCCTTGCAGGTCTTCTCTCATTTCTCTTGTCTCTTGGTCCTTTGACTATTTCTAGTGGGATTTTCTTGAGTCTTTATTGAAGTTTTTTTTTTTTTTTTTGAGACAGGGTCTCACTTTGTAGTTCAGGCTGGCTCTGAGCTCACTATGTAGCCCAGGCAAGCCTCAAACTCAGCAATCCTCCTGTCTCTGCCTCCCGAGTGCTGGGATTACAGGTGTGAGCCACCAAGCCTGGCACTGTGGTATGTGGTATTGATTGTTGGTGGGTGAGTCTCCATGCCCAGCATTGTATATGGTTACCGGGGATCGAACTCAGGACCTTGCGCTTGCGAGGCAGGCGCCGGAACCACTGAGCTAACCCTCCGGCCCTAAAATGTTTCTTTAATATTATTTAACATCCAAGGGGATAGATGTTAATATGTACATAAAATTTATCCTTTTAACCACTGTAAGGGTAAAGTTCAGTGATATTATGTACATTCACCATGTTGTGCAAACATTGTCACCACCTAGTTCCAAGACCAAGTTCATCGCCCAAATGGAAATCCCATACCTATCACTGGTCACTCCCAGTGTCTCTCCCCTATTCCTTGACAAGCATTTATCTGCTTTTCCTATGAATTTGGCTCTTCTGGATATTTCACATAAATGAGATAGTACAACACGTGGATTTTTTTTTTTTTTTTTTGCTTTTTGGAGACAGGGTCTCGCTTTGTAGTTCAGGCTGGCCCTGAGCTCGCTATGGTGCCTAGGCAAGCCGCCGCGAACTCAGCAATCCTCCTGTCTCTGCCTCTCAAGTGCTGGATGACAGGCGTGAGCCACCATGTCCGGCATTGTGGTATGCGGCGTTGATTGTTGGTGGGCGTGTCTCCACGCCCAGCAATTATATGTGGTTACCGGGGATCGAACTCAGGACCTTGCACTTGCGAGGCAGGCGCCGGAATCACTGAGCTAACCCTCCGGCCCAACACGTGGATTTTTATATCTAGCTTCATTCACTTAGCATGCTTTCAAGGCTCATCCATATTTTTGCAGGTATTAGCACTTCATTCTCATTTTCAGAGGAATAATATTCTATTGTATGGATGTATCTATTTTCTCTGTCAGTTAATAGGCTATTTGTACCTGGTGGCTATTGCAGAGAGTGCTGCTATGAACTTTTATGTACATGCTCTTATTAGAACATTTATTTCCATTTTTTGCAACATATCTAGTAGTAGAAGTGCTAGATTCTGTGCTAATTCTGTGTAGTTGGTTTGAAGAACTGCTGCGGTGTTTAGCCCAGAGGCTGCACCATTTTACCTTCCTACTGGCAACATGTGAAGGTTCCAGTTTCTCCACATCCTTACCAATACTTGCAATTTTCTGCTTTTCTTAGAGCTATTTTAGTAGATGTGTTTTGATTTGCACTTCCCTAATAACTAATAACACTGAACATCTTTTCATGTGCCTAAGAATTTTATTTTTTCTGAGTATTCTCTCCTGGAAGTGTCTCACTCTAGAGTTTGCTTTTGTGTGAGATGGAGTCACTAGCTGAGACTGAATGAGATGGCTGGTTGAGAACTCCTGGGCTTCAGTGGTCCTCTCTCCTCAGCCTCCTAAGTGCTAGGACTACAGGCATGTGAACCATGCAGGGCTTACTCTAAAATTTTGTAGTTATATTTTCTCTAAAATAGAACATAGAATATATATATTCATAGAATATATATAATATATATTCATATACAATATATCCATATATAATATATTCATATATAATATATCCATATATAATATATATTCATATATATAATATATATATTCATATATATATTCATAGGTATGGTACATCTTATTTCTTTCCAGTTGCCTTTTCTTCTAAGGGTTGACCTCTGCCTATTCTATAATAAGCTTTCCTCAAATGTTTGGTGACTCATAGATATCACTTATATTTCAAAGTAAGGCCCTAAAAAGCTTATTGAATCCTGGTGTGGTGGTATACACCTGTAGTCTGAGTAGTCTGGGAGGCTGAGGCAGGAGAATTCCAAATCTGAGTTTAGCTTGAGAAATTTAGGAACTTAAAGAGAACCTTGTCTCAAAAATTAAAAAAGGACTAGAGATTAACTCAGTGCAAAGGCTCTGACTCAATACTGGGTGTGTGTGTGGGGGGGGGGAAGGCTGGCAGATCTGGCCAATTCAGGGTTGGGTAACTTGGCAGGTTGTACTTTGAGGAACTTCCTTTAGGTCTTTCCTTCTGACTATTTAGGCTCTACAGAAAGGGTTAGGGGTCTTGACTTCCATGATCTCAAGAAAGAAGGCTGTGGGTCATGACACTCAGTACACAAGGTATTGCTTAATCCACTCCTGTTCTCAGTATAGCACCCTGGCCTTCAGCTATGCATAGAGATGCTTGGTTGAGGCTCTTAGTTTCACTTTAAGAGAATACAATTCTTGGGACATGGGCATGGGAGGGAATGCTGGGATTGAATTTCTTCTTTAAAAAAAAAATCAACAGGACTCGTGGTACATAACTGTAATTCCAGCTCTCTGGGTGGCTAGGGCAGGAAGATCACAAGTTGGAGCCCAGCCGGGGCAATATAGAAAGGAAATCTTAAAAATTTTAGAAGGTGCCGGGCATAGTGGCTCACGCCTGTAATCCCAGCACTTGGGAGGCAGAGACAGGAGGATTGCTGAGTTTGAGCCTTGCCTGGGCTACATAGTGAGCTCAGAGCCAGCCTGAACTACACAGCGAGACCCTGTCTCAAAAACAAAACAAAACAAAAAACAAACAAAATTTTAGAAGGAATTGGAATGTACCTCAGTGTGAAGGCCTTTGGTTCAATTCCCAGTACTCACCCCCCACCCCGTTTTAAGTTTCCTTGGTTTTTTATTCCTGCCTTCACCCCTTCTAGATGCTCTGGATATGCTGCCCATTCCTGAGCCTTTTGTTCTAGGATATACTGTTCTGGTTTGCATTTCAGCCTTTCCACAGCCAGTTTAGGGTTTAGCCTTCTTGGATCTGCTACATCGGTTATCACTCATACATCTGCTTTCTTGCTTCCAGTATTTTGTTGTCACTGTCTCCTTTCCTATTCGTTTCCGGTTTTATGGGTTTAAAAATATAAATCTCTGGGGCTGGCGATTTAGCTCAGTGGTTCTGGCATCTGCCTGGCAAGTGCAATCTCCTGAGTTCAATCTCTGGTACCACATACTCTGATGAATGCTGGGCGTGGTGGTTCATGCCTGTAAGCCCAGCACTTAGGAGGCAGACGCAGGAGGATTGCTGTGAGTTAGTTCAAGGCTAGCCTGGGGTACACAGTGAGTTCAAGGCCAGCCTGAACCACAAAGCGAGACCCTGTCTCAAAAATCAATCAATCAATCAATCTCTGAAGCTGTCATATCACTGGGATTTTGAGAAAGAGCAGAGATCAAAACCTACATTCTGCTATTCCTCTTTAACTGCCTTTTGTTCTCAATTCTTAGCATATTGCCTAATATATAGTACTTTAAATTATGAATATTTGTTGATAAAATATTAATTACAGTTCCTGTCCTCCCATCTTTGCAAACAGGTGGAACCTGCACTCTGCCCACCAGTTAGCTTTGTGACCTTGCCCAAGTCACATCCGCTCTGAAGCTGTCCCCTCTTCTGTAAAATAGCAGTCATATACTACCTCCAAATGCTTTGTTCTGTGCTCAGAGCAAGGGAAGCTCTGGGTATTTGTGAGGTGGAAGGGTTAGTATCAGAGTGACAGTTCTTAGAAAGTCAGCCTTTTAACTTAAGCCTAAAATTAGCTTTCACACTTGAATTGCAAATTGGCCCCTAATTAATGCCTTCGGGGCAAAATCTGTTTAACCTGGCTTGACGCCTCAGTGGTAACGAGGCCTTTTGTCAAAAGAAGAAATTAGTGTTAGTCACCAAGGTCCAACTTGAGGGGGGTTCAGGATTTACCTGGGCCTGTGTGGGCCCCGTAGATCCTACTGGTCCTCACCGCTCGGCCCTGCCTGCTGCAGAAGTGCCTTGTTGCAGGACGGCCAGGGCGGGAACACACACACTTACCTTCCCCTTGTCTGTCACACAGGCCCACCCTGGGCCACGCAGTTTCCCGGTCCTCGGGGGGGGGGGGAAGTCCCCCAGCCTACCTGTACAGGACCCCATTTATCCAGAAGGGAAGATGAATGCACCTCCAAGCCCCCCTGGGCCCACTTTAACGCTCTCCTTAGCCTCCATTCCTTCTCCACCCCACCGTCCCCTTTCACCGGCTCCACCCTTAGCAAGCAGGGAACGGCCGGCCTCCACCCGGGCCCGGTCAACTCGAGCGCAGGTGAGGGCGGGGCAGGGGCGGGGCCCAAGAGACACCGCCCCGCCCCCGCCCGCGGCACCGCCCCGCCGCCTCCACCCTGCCGGCCCGGAGCGCCATCGAGCGGCCGGCGGCGGGAGCTTGCTCCGCCCCCTCCCGGCCGGCACGCCGCTCCCGCCTCCTTCCCTTTCCGCTGCTGAGGCGGCGGGAGCGAAGCCCGAGCGCACCCAGCCGCGGCCGCAGCGGGCGGCGGGCAGTCGGGGGCGGCGGCGATGCGGCGGCCCCGCTGAGCACGCCCGCTCCTGGCGCCGGGGGCCGGCCGCGCGAGGCGGCCCGGGCCGGGCTGCAGCATGCGGAGCGGCGAGGAGCTGGACGGCTTCGAGGGCGAGGCCTCGAGCACCTCCATGATCTCGGGCGCCAGCAGCCCATATCAGCCCACCACCGAGCCGGTGAGCCAGCGCCGCGGGCTGGCCGGCCTGCGCTGCGACCCCGATTACCTGCGCGGCGCGCTCGGCCGCCTCAAGGTCGCCCAAGTGGTAGGTGCCGGGCTGGGCTCCAGGTGCCGCGGGCGGCCTAGCCGCGCTTTCTCCCCGCGTCCCGCTCGCGCTGCGGTGCGCAGGCCTGGCTGGCCTCTGCCGCGTCCCTGCGTCCCGATCCCAGCTCCTCGTACCTCTCTCCCCCGTGGTCTCCACCCCTTGCTCTTTTCTCTGGGGACCCTGCTTTCCACCGGCGCCTGTCCCCTTTGGGCCAGCAGCCTCAGGTGTGCCTCGTACCTACCTGCACACCTGCCCCGGGGCCTACCTGCCCATCCCTGCCTTAGTTACCAGGTTTGCTGGTGCTCGGAGGCGGCGCGCGGGGGCGGCTCATGCAGTCCTTTCCGTACTACTGAGCTTCGCAACTTATGGCACGTTTTGGGGGCCCACGCAACCTCCGCGGTCCTTGTCAGACTGAACCTTGGTTTCTTCCTGGGCGCCTAGCAGGGTGCCGGCGTCTACACTCTTAATTAGTCGAGTGGAGTTAGGCAGCTCAGATGCAGTGGGGTAGTCTAGTTCTTCCCCAGTCTCCTGTTTATACTGCAGAGGTTTGAGTCCTCTCATCTCTGGAGTCCTCCGCCAGCATAGTGGCTGGCGCTGCCCACTTGGTACCTAGAGTTAAATCACTCCGGGAGAATACTCGGTTTAGGAGCTAACAGACACGGAACTTTCTGTTGGGCAGATCTGTAATATCCGTTATTACTCAGGGTTTTAATTTTTTTAGTTCCAAGGTGTTCAGGGCAACAACCTGTCACACGTGTCCTGTTTTGTGGTTTTATAACAAGCCTCCCTGCAGTTTGCTTGTATTTTGCGTACAGGACACGTTCCAGTTAAGAAGAACCTTTGTGTGCTCCAGCCGCAGCAGCATTACTTGTTGCCTCAGAGTTTGTTTTTGTCATCGGCTTCCCACCACAGCCTCTGAATCATAATTGTATTTTATGAGGAGTCCCAGTATATGTATATGTCTTGTTACCAGTAGGCCTTCCTCTGAGGCCGAGCCTCAAAACTTTGTAAACCTCTCAGCCAGCCAGAGAAGCCATTTGCATGGAGCTGAGTGTATATGCATTTTATTTCTTGAAGCAGCGATCTCTTGTGTTTACTTGAGTGCAAACATAAAAACATTCCTTGGGAATAATGTGCGTGGACACTTTTTCAATAAAGGTTTGTAAACTTTGGAGTCATATTGTTCTTACTCAGGGATCAAAGGGTTGTTTTGCTGAATGCTGAAGGTACTTTTTTTTTTGGAGACAGGGTCTCGCTTTGTAGTTCAGGGTGGCCATCAGCTCACTATGTAGCCCAGGCAAGCCTGGAACTGAGCAATCCTCCTGCCTCTGCCTCCTGAGTTCTGGGATTACAGGCATGAGCCACCATGCCTAGCACTGTGGTATGTGGTATTGATGGCTGGTGGGCATGAGTCACCACACCCAGCATTGTATATGGTTACCCGGATCGAACTCAGGGCCTTGCGCTTGCGAGGCAGGTGCTGGAACCACTGAGCTAAATCTCCAGCCCCGCTGAAGGTACTTTTGAAGGGTTTTAATGAAAGATAAATGGAGGAGGTTACCTGTCTTTAGTTTTTCGTTTTGTTGGTTTTCTGAACTGAGCTCGCTGTGTAGTCCAGGCTGGCCGGAACATGTGACAATCCTTCTGCCTCAACCTCTAGTGTACACCACTATGCACAGTCCAGAATTTTAAACTAACCAGTAAACCAGAATGGTCTCAAAGATGTATTGGTTCTGTAGTTAGGTACTGTTGTTATAAAAAAGAATGCAGGAGGAGAGACATGTAATCACTTTAATAAGAGTCAGCTAGCCAGGTGTTTGACTATGGTACAGATAGGAATAAGAAAAGAATAAGGGCCAAATTTGCACCCAGGTAGAGTACAAGACCTTGTTAAATACCTTACATTGCTTACTTTGTGGGTTTCTGAAAGTAAATAGAACTTGCAGTGGTGCACTCTAATTTGCAACTCAAAGAATCTAGTAAAAGAATTGAAATCCAGTAGTTAAAAGTGTTAATTATCAGCTCTTTTCTAGAGGTCTGTCACCTGTGGCCCTGATGGAAGCCAATAGGATTGATTTGCCTTTGGGAGTACTGTGTTGTAGAGCTTTACCTTTAATCTGGAAGAATTTTTGGGCCTAGCCCTTAACGTCTCCCAACTGACCTATGAGCATTCAGAGATCCTGGGCATGCCCTAGTGAAAGTTAGGGATCCGCTTGAATGCGACACCTTAGTAGTCTTGGTGTGCCTGGCTTTCAGCCTTGATTTTAAAAATCAAGGTTTTTTTTATTGAATTCTTTATTGGAAAAATCAAGGTTTGCTGGGAAAGGCTTTCGGCCCTCACTCCAAGAAATTATACTCTTAAGTGGGAAAGAAAACAAGAAGTCATTATGAAGACAGTTCTGAGCTATTGCAAAGCTTGAGTCCTGTGAAGAAAAACCGAGGCCTGGGTGGGTGTGGCTCAGTAATAGAATGTTTTGCAGGCATGAGGCCTGGGGTTTTATCCTCAGTACTGTAAAAAATAAATTCTGATTCGATGGTGTTTTAGTAAAATTCGATTATTAGTCTTAGTTTTAGATTTTTTTCAGTGGTGTGTGGCCTTTGCAGCTTGTGGATCTTTGCTGCTCTGGCCACAGCAGCATTGCCGTCACCTCAGAGTTTGTTGCTGTCATCAGCTTCACGCCAGACCCTCTGAATCATAACTGTATTTTAACAGGAGACCCCAGGTGATCCACATGCTCAGTGAGTGTGGGGCTTACCTCTCTGTATCATTTCAGTGTTGAAAACCTCACACAGATGCCAGCACACGGCTTGCTGCCAGAGCTGTTCATATTAATAGTCAAGCATGAGACTGAGATTTTTCTCTAAAAAACTCAAGTGATTAAGAGAATGATGTAATACCTAAAAATTAACACCTAGTTCATTAGGCATATAATTGGTTTGTAATAAATGTTAGCTTCCTCTAAAGAAACATGCAAATATTAACCCGTCATGATTATATATTTGAATGAAATATAATTTACTTCCTGATGATCAAAGTTTTTAAATGAGATGTTGATAGCGAAACTAATCTGGAACATTATTACAATTAATCATTAGTGCAGTTGCATAATTATGTCTTTTCAAAATGAAATAGACCTATTGCTTAGTTGGAAAGAATGTTTATGGCATTTATATCAGACAATAAATGTGCACATCTTATGAAAAGGAAATGATTTTGAACAACTGATTTAGTTTTTTTTTTTTTTTTTGAGGCAGGGTCTCACTTTGTAGTTCAGCGCAGGCTAGCCTCAAACTGAAGGCAGTCCTCCTGCTTCTGCTTCCCAAGTGGCTGGGATTATAGGTTTGAGCCACCACGCCCAGCATTGTGGTATGTGGTATTGGGGATGGAACTCAGGACCTTGCAATTACCAGGCAGTTGCCAGAACCACTGAGCTAAATTTTAGTCCCCTGAACAACTGATTTAAATTACCCTTTTTACCCTTATGAGTCTGAATTCTGAGATCTTAATGGTTTTTAGCTTCCAGAGCTAATCATAGTAAATGTAGGCCTTTTGCTTTTGCTTATTGTTATTTTATTTATCAACTTGGTTAAGAGTTTTGCTCTTGGAATGGGATGGATATACTGTTATATATGAGAACAGACTTTGGATTGGATGAGACTTTTTAAGTAATTATAACAGGGATCATTTAGTGAGTGACTACTCTTTGTCATAGCCTTTTTTTTTTTTTGCAGTATTGGGGATTGAACTCTAGCCCCTATCATATAAGGTAGGTGCAATACCACTTGAGCTACATCCCTAGCTGTCACAGCCTTTTATAAAGGAGGAAAATGAAGCACAAAGATTATGATTTGTTTAGAGACACAAGCTCAAACACTGCATAGCTTATCTTATATGAGAAACTCTCCAAAAAAACAAATAAAAGATAATAGAAAGTAGAGAGATAGATCTTTAGCAAATGGCAAGAGAAAGAGGGAAAGGAGGGGAAGGGGAATAAAAACAATCAAGATATGTTAAGTACATTTACCTTCTGCCTAAAATGAATGTAAACATTATGCACTGCAAACATGGATAAATTTTTTCAAAAGCTGGACATGGTAGTGCACACCTTTAATCCCAACAGCCAGGAGGCTGAGGCAAGATGATTGTCCTTAGTTTGAGGATAGCCTGGGGTGCATAGTGAATTCAAGACCAGTTCAAACTACATAGTGAGACCCTGTCTTAGAAAAACAATTGTGATTTGCTGAGGGTCACGTGGGTAGTGGGGGCAGAGCTGAGGTTGGTTTCAGACTTGCTCTTTACTGCCTCCAGAACACATGGATGTGAATACAGTAAGCTTTCAGACCAGGGATATTTCTGTGATCTTTGGGCAGCTGGTATCCATGGGTAAGTTTTTCCAGGGCTGGAGCAATAGACTTAAACAGGGTTTTGATGTGTCTGTTCCTGTGAATGTGGGTCCAGTGTGATCAGCCTGCTCATCTAACAGGCCTGCTGTGGTCTGTGAGTGAGGGAATAGGGCCTCTCCAAGACACCCCAGTTCCAAAAGACCCTCAGGAATCTCTGGCTGCTCCTCATCACTTTATCGAGCCTCTCTTGTATCCAGTTGACTTTTTGACAGTGCTTTTTTTGGGGGAGGGGATTTGGTGGCCTTCATACTGAGCTACATCTCCAGCCTCATCCCCCTTTTTAAGTTTTTATTTTGAGACAAGCTCTCATTAAGTTGCCAAGGCTAGACTTGAATTTGGAATCTCCCTGCGTCAGCCTCCCAGAGTGCTGAGTTTACAGGTGTATGTCACTATGTCTTGCTGTGGATTAATTTGTTTAGGACTGTTTTATTATATAAGATGTATAATAAGAGGTTGTTAACCCTGCTAATAATAATAATATAAGAGGATGTTTAACTCTGCTAATCTTGAACACTCATAAACCCATTACATTTGGCTTCTTGATCATAAAATGTGGGTGATGATGACTCATTGTGCATTCCAAGAACTGTAAGAATTAAGAGGCTAAAGTACTGTACAGAATTCAAACACAAATTTGAGTATTAGTATCTCAAGACTGGGTAATGGCAAATCTTTTACTTGATGGAAACTGTCAGGTTTTTTTTTTTTTTTTTTTTTTTTAACTCGGAGCCAGTTAGCACAATCCCTGACCATTATTGCTGTCTGGAGGATGTCCTGTGGTGGGATATTAAAAAAACAAAACAACAAAACCCTGGATCTTTACTAAGATCCAATAAAAACAGATTACAGAAAGTATACATAACATAAAAATAGCCCATGTTTGCAAAGCTGCAGCTTGATAAATGATTGGCCATAGACCCAGTGTGGAAAGGTATGGAAGGGTGTGGAAGGTATCAGTCCCCTGTGGGATGGGCAGGCGGGGTCAGGCCAGGTGCAGCCCAGTTGCATTCAGTTTCCTGTTTCTGAAGAGCTGGTCACTAGATTAGGCACCGCTTAGTCCCAGGTGAACACAAAGTGATTTGTAAAATCGTAAAGTGTTCTGCGTGTTGTTTAGTGGTGAAGACTCCTTTGTACTCCTGGCTCTGACCCATTTGAAGTGAGGTGGATGCTGGTTGTGGTGGAGGTGAGGATTCTCAGGTCCCCCAGCGGAGTGTGGCCCTGTGGAGTGGTTCCATTTTCCTGCAGGAATGCCGTTTTCTTCCTGATCAAGGACCTGGAGTCAAATACATTCATCCTGGTGCTTCTAGCTGGTGCAACATAAATACATAAATAGAAGGAATCTCAATTGTAAAGGTAGAAAAAAAATCGGCCCTGTTTGCGGATCTCATAAAATATCTCTGTAATTCATGGGAATCTATAAAAAAGGGCTAATAAGTGAGTTGTCCAGGTTGTAGGATCTAAGATCAATAGGTAAAATTGTGCCTGTACATCTTACCAATAAATCATTGGAAATTTAGAAAAAACCCCAATGATAGGGAATGAAATACGAAGGTATAAATTGACCCAAATGTGTACAAGTTTTGCACACTGAAAAGTATGCCAAATCACTGGGGGAAGAAACCAGAGACAACATCGATGGACACTGTGCTCCTGGACTGGGAAAAATAGAGTTAAAATATCAGTTTTCTACCTATGATCTGTAGTTTTAACAGTTTCCAGAAACAAAAAACTGATTCAAAAATGTATTTGTTTGAAAGATATTTAGGTAAAGGAATGGGTGCTACGTGGTGGAAGAGTGTTCCAAGCTAAAGAAACAACAGGACTGGCATGCGCGCGCATGCATGTGTGTGTGTGTGTGTGTGTGTGTATTAGGCAGGAAGGGGATTGTTTTCTGGGTATAGATTTTGTGTCTCTTCTGAAGTATGAGAATTGTACAAGTTGTGTGTCCCATTCATCTACCACAGGTATCCTGACGGGTAAGCTGGGTGTAATGCTAGGGATTCTACCTGTGCCTGTCAGCCTTTTGCAGAGCTTGTAGCTCAGGGCCACTCATGCACCAAATCACAAAACTTGGTGCTTCTGTAGTCTGAAGGTTGGTGCTCCCCCCATCTAAATATTAGGGCGCAATAACTAATGTGATAGTGTTAAGAGGTGGGGCCTTTTGCCCAGTGATTATAAACCATAGGACTCTGCCCTCACCACTGGGGTTGATGCCTTTTTTTGTTTTTTTTGCTTTTTGAGACAGGGTCTCGCTTTATAGTTCAGGCTGGCCCTGAGCTCACTATGGTGCCCAGGCAAGCCGCCGCAAACTCAGCAATCCTTCTGTCTCTGCCTTCCAAGTGCTGGGATTACAGGCGTGAGCCACCACGTCCGGCATTGTGGTATGTGGTGCTGATTGTTGGTGGGCGTGTCTCCACGCCCAGCGTTATATGTGATTACCGGGGATCGAACTCAGGACCTTACGCTTGCGAGGCAGGCGCCAGAACCACTGAGCTAACCCTCCAGCCCAGGGGTTGATGCCTTTTAAAGCAGTTGAAGGGAGGGTCCTTGCACCTTTCAGCACTCAAGGAGACATAGAAGATGTACTCGAGGACTCATCCTCACCAAAGATCTTGGACTTTGTGCTTCTAGAGCTGTAAGCCATAAACTGTACTGTTTGTATATTACCAAGTCTAACATTATTATTACAGCAGCCCCAACAGAGTAAGACAGCAGTTTCAAGGAGCTCTGAAACAATAGTTTGGGGAACTGGGTGGTTCAGGACTTGAAGGGCAAAGGAGACATTTTTCACTGTACACTTCTTTATACCTTTTGAATTTTGTACCTCATGCTAGGGCTTTCCATTAAAAAATGACTAAAATGTTAGCTGTTACTAGCTCTACCTTGATATAGATGAGTCTTAAAGCTAATGCGTTGGCCATAATCTCTCTCTCTTTTTTTTTTTAGTACTGGGAATTGAACTCAGGACTTCGTTTTTGCCAGGCAGGTCAGTGCCGCTGACCAGGCCTTGACTATAAGCTTTAATTGACTTCTTACTGTTTTCCTAACTTTCTAATTTGGAGGCCCTTTGGGCAAATGATTCAGATAATACAGACTACTTAAATGAACTTGAAGTTTAAAAAATTTTTTTCCAATACATTTTCTTGTAAAAAATGAGCATTCTGAGGTAGGCATGGTAGTGCACACTTGTAATCCAGTACTTTGGAAGGAGAAGCAGGAGGATTATAAATTCAAAGCCAACCTTGGCTACATAGTAAGACCCTACCTTGAAGTAAAAAATAAAAGAGCTGGGGGTGTAGCTCAGTGGTGGAGTCCCACTGGGTTCCATCTCCACTATTACAAACAAAATAAAACAAAAACAAGCATCTGCACAGTAGCTAAAGCCTCATAGAGTTGTTGGTGCTAATGGAAAACATCCATTGAAAGGAATTTAACACCATTTTATTAGTTAAAATGTTGCAACATTAAAAGCAAAAAATCATCTTAGTATAATAGATTCAAAGGAAAACTATTTTGGAATTATTTTCTTTTCAAGGGCTCTTTGACTAAGTCCCAATTTTTTCCAATTTTTTGCTGTTAGGAAGACTGCATCAGCAATTATCCTCATGAGGAGAGAGCTGGCATTCCTTTAAACTTACTATTTTTTGGCTAAATTTCAAGGAGTGCTTTTTCTATAACAGAGGGCAACACTATCACATTTTGAACATTACAAAAAGAAAATCCAGGTGTGGTCCAGGCCCCCACCCCCAGCTACCTAGAGGTGTCAGCGCATTTGGAATCTCCAGTCACTCACAACTACAGCTGCTGTGTGAGGCCTTAGGGCTCCCCTGCGGCAGCAGGCCCAGAGGAATTCCTTCCTGACTGCTCTGGAAGAACTTTGTTCCTAGTTAGAAATTGGTCAGCAGCTTTTCCAGGTCTTGGACTCCGGAGGTATAAATAAGCACAGGGTATAAATAAGTACAGACTTTTAAGTCCCAGCTGTATCTCTCTTGGTGGTTTAAATTTGTTCCCAGAAGTTCATACAACGGACCCTCAAGTTACAGCTGACTTGACATAGGAACAATTTGGGTTTAACTAGGTTAACGAAAGATCCATCTACCTGTTGTTATTTATAGTGCGTACCCAAGTAAACATCTGGTTCTCAACTGTATTGACTTATAACCAACCTTCCCTCAGAACTGATCAAATTTGTAAGTCAAAGGTCCACTGTGGTTTGGAACCATGACTCTTTGAGGCTGCACTGTTGGGAGGCAGGGTCTGGTGAGGTGTCTGGGTCCTGGGCACAGAGCTGTCCTGCTGGGATCCAGGCCTTACTCCAGGGAGAGTTCTTGCTCTGGCAGGACGGGGTTAGCTGTCTTGGGAGCGGGTTCTGGCAAGGCTGCCCCTTATGTTGTCTCCCTTCTGTACCTGCCCACTTGCTCTGCCATCCACCATGAATTGAAGCAGCGTGCACCACTCATGCCTAGCTCATAAGATACTTGTCTTTTACGGGAAAATGTATTGAAAAAGTGTTAAGCTTCAGGTTTTTCCAAGTGGTCTGTATTGTCTGAATCATTCTCCCTCGGGGCTCCGAATTAGAAAGTAAGGAAAGCAGTGAAGGTGAATTAAAGATCACAGCCAGCACATTAACCTTAGGGCTTATCTATTCTAAGGTAGAGCCAGAACAGTTAACATTTTGGTGTGCCACACCAGATGCCAAGCAGCTGCTAGGCCAGGTATTCTGGTGAGCAGCAGAACGCAGAGTCAAGACTAAGCATACTTGAGCACCCATGCAGGTCTACTTTTGGCCTGGACCTTCTGATCTGAGCGTACCCAAGTTGCCCTGCATGCTGGGCCGCCCTGTTAGGACTCAGGTGTTTATGGCTACCAAGACTGATCTTTTCCCGCACAGTGATCCTCCCCCAACTCTTGAAGTACTTCAGAGATTACCATTATTTTTAATTTTATTTTATTTTTTTGAGACAGGGTCTTGCTTTGTAGTTCAGGCTGGCCCTGAGCTCACCATGTAGCACCAGGCAAGCCTTGAACTCAGCAATCCTCCTGCCTCTGCCTCCCAAGTGCTGGGATTACAGGCATGAGCCACCACACCCGGCACTGGGGTATGTGGTATTGATTGTTGGTGGGCGTGAGTCTCCATGCCCAGCATTGTATGTGGTTACCGGAGATCGAACTCAGGACCTTGTGCTTGCGAGGCAGGCGCCGGAACCACTAAGCTAACCCTCCGGCCCGAGATTACCATTATTTTGACCTTTAAGCCACAGTTACTGCTGTATAGTTAGTCTGTAAATAACTCTAAATCCTGATGTCAGATTTCTCTGGGAAAGTAAGATTATTTGTTAGGGAATAGAGCAGTAGTCAAAGCAGTGGAGCTGTGCTGGTGATAAATCATTTTATCAGATGATAAATTTTCTCTTCTGAGAAGATTTGCCTCATCAGACTGTTTAAGTTTTAAAACATTTTACTTTAAGAATATGAAGTGTTCCAAGCACTATGTTCAATAACAGCAATTAATATGATGCACTATGTACTCACAATATATCTGGATATGTTTTGTTTTGGACATGAGATTATTCATTGTACAGCTGGGGACCAGTTGTATAAAGCAGGGCAAAAGAAGATGGGGCTTGTTTTGTTTTTGAGACAGTCTCACTTTGTAGTTCAGGCTGGTCCTGAGTTTACTATTGTAGCCAGGCTAGTTTTGAACTCACAGCAGTCCTCCTGCCTCTACTCTTGAGTGCTGGGATTACAGGCATGAGCCACCATGCCTGGCACTGTGGTGTGGTGCTGATTGCTGGTGGGTGTGAGTTACCACGCCTGCCACCGTGATATGTGATACTCTGGACTTTATGCTTACGAGGTAAACGCCAGAACCACTGAGCTAAATCCCTGGTCCAGGAAGATGGGGTTTGGAAACCTTAACAAGGTGGAACTTCAGAAGGCCCAGAAGGAGGAGGGGCAGAGTGAAGAGGTGAAGAGCAAGGCAGCCCTGTCAGAGGGGCCGACCTCCCACACTGGATCAGCAGAGTCAGTTTAAACTTTGACTTTAAAGCTTGGCATAATAGCACAAACCTTGTAATTGCAGCTACTACAGAGGCTGAGGCAGGAGGCTTCAAAGTTTAATGCCAGATTGCACAATTTAGCAAGACTCCCATCTTTAAAAATTAAACTTTGAGGGCCAGATATTTAGCTCAGTGGTTCCAGTGTCTGCCTAGCAAACGCAAGCTCCTGAGTTGAAGGTCCTGAGTTTGATGCCTGATTCCTGCCGTAACCACATACAATATTGGGCGTGTTGACTCAGCCCACCAGCAGTCAGTACCACACACCACAATGCCAGGTATGATGACTCATGCCTGTAATCCCAGCACTAGGGAGGCAGAGGCAGGAGGACTGCTGTGAGTTCGAGGCTTGCGTGGGCTACATAGTGAGCTCAGGGCCAGCCTGGACTACAATGTGAGACCCTGTCTCAAAAAGAAAAAAAAGGGCCGGAGGGTTAGCTCAGTGGTTCCGGCGCCTGCCTCGCAAGCGCAAGGTCCTGAGTTCGATCCCCGGTAACCACATATAATGCTGGGTGTGGAGACACGCCCACCAACAATCAACACCGCATACCACAATGCCGGACGTGGTGGCTCACGCCTGTAATCCCAGCACTCGGGAGGCAGAGACAGGAGGATTACTGAGTTCGTGGCGGCTTGCCTGGGCACCATAGTGAGCTCAGGGCCAGCCTGAATTACAAAGCGAGACCCTGTCTCAAAAAGCAAAAAAAAAAAAAAAAAAATTAAAATTAAAAAAATTAAAAAAAATTAAATTTGAGCTTAGTTTAGAAGGATCCAAGGCTCAGGAGCAGAACTGCATCTGGTTGATGAGGAACAAATGAATAGAAGAATACAGAATTCAGAAAGCAGCACTTCCTGCAAAATTTTGCTTTTGTAGTCTGGGTAAAGTATTTTATTTTTAAGTGGGTTTAACATGTTGATGGGGAGGATTTTTTTTTTAATGCAAAATGCTCTTCAAGGAGTATTTATCCATCATCCCTGCATCTTGTGTATTGCCTTGTCTCCCCACACAGAATAATGGGATTGGTCACTGGTTTTCAAAAGTTTATTAAGGAAGTAAAGGACGTTGAGAGTCAAAATGATTACTAATTATTTTTCAAAAAGTCTAATATGGTGTAACTGTATGAAGCAGAATAAGGCATATGTCTTTCCTTCTGACTGAAATTTTATAGTATTGATTATTCATACTGATCAGAAGTTTGTTTTGTTTTGTGGTGCTAAGGCTGGAATCCAGGGTCTCACACATGCTAGGCAAGTGGACTACCACTTAGCCACATATCCTAGCTGTAGGCTAGCATTTGATTAATGTGCCCCTACCTCCGGCTTGGAACATGGGCTTTATTCTTCTGCTCCTTACCCTCTTCTCACAGATACCCACTTGGCTATGTTCTTCACATCCCTGCTCAGGATAGACCTTCCCTGTTATTGTGAAATAGGAAGAAAATGTTCAAGGGGAAAGGTGGATAGGGAAAAGCAAAGAAGTGATAGAAAATATTTGATGGTAAAAACAACAAAAAAAATGATTATGTATATAGCAGTTGGAGGCTATAGGGAGGTCAGGGGAATGGGAAAAAATGAGAAGATACATAATGTACAGGTATTAATTCTCAGTGATGAATGTGATCATAATGTATACTTAAAATGTATCAATAAACTCATTGAAAGGAAAAAAAAGAGAGACCTTACCTAACAGCCCTATCTGTAGTAGGGTGCTCCTCCCATTCCAAATCCCCCTTCTGCTTCGTTCTCCTTGGGCCAGTTCCATATGAACAGAGACTTTACCTTTCAGTTCTCTGCTGTGTTCCTGGTGTCTAAAACAATACCTAGCACAAAATAAGGCACTAAATTAAACAGTAGGAAAATATGTGGATATATGGATAAAAATAATATAACCTAACTACTGGACTCAAGTAAAAAAATGTGAGAGAAAGTATGAAAATAAAATGCCATCATAATAACTTTTTCTTTTTTTAAAGTTTTTAAAAATGATTACCTATTGGTACTGGGAAACAGAAGCTTCGCTAAGGAGACAGGTTTTTGTACAAGTGGGGGAAAGCATGAGAAGCTTTGCCAAGCTTTTTGCTTAGAAAAGTGTAAAATGGACACCAGGATTCCATAATTATTACTGAAATTGTCTGCTTTGTGATTAATATGGAGAGAGACAGACAGACACTGATTGATTCATACCTGCAAATTGAATATCTCTGGGACATTGTACATGTAAAGTTTACACATAAGTACTTTATATGTAAAGAAAAACTCCAGCTGGTGTCGGGGTTGAAAGTCAAAGTGGCTGTTCTTATAGAGCTTTCTGATTAAAAATGGAGATCAGCATTGGAGTGGACCTGGGAAGGGGTGTGATCTCTAGCTAGGGGGCATCACAAATACTGAAGTTCACAGTTGTATCTCTGGTTCAATGGTAGAGAACTTGTTTGGCATACCCAAGGCTGGGTTTGCTTGCCAGCACCACAAAGCAAAGCAAAAGAAACAGAAAGCCTTCACAGAATTTTATCTCTGAAAATTTGAAATCTGGGACCTAAATGAATTAAACACTTAAAATGCTGAATTTAATCAAATTGTGGATAGTTCTGGATGATTTCTTTATTGCCACTGTGATTTGATGACGGGTGCAGTAGAAACCTTCATTTTTGTGGTTTCCCATTTATTCTAGCACAGCTCTGAAAAAACAGTTTGAAGTTCAGTGATTTCTGTGCCAGTGGAAAAAAAAGAAAGAAGAAAAGAAAAAGAAAAAGAAAAAAGCAAACCACCAAACAAACTTACCCAGGAACAATGGCTCTTCCAGTGGTAGCTGCTGCTTTATCTTGTGTACTTTCTCTCAGCCATTTTTTAGGCCAAACCCTGTAAATATGTGTAATTTGATATTAGGAGCTAGCTAAATAACTTCAGAGTTAGATCAAGATCAGTAGTCGGAATTGGTAAAATCAATAACACATCTGCCCCCTTTTTTTTTATATATATATATATATATATTTTTTTTTTTTTTTGCTTTTGAGACAGGGTCTCACGTTGTGGTTCAGGCTGGCCCTGAGCTCACTATGTAGCCCAGGCAAGCCACCGTGAACTCAGCAATCCTCCTGTCTCTGCCTCCCGAGTGCTGGGATTACAGGCGTGAGCCACCATGTCCGGCATTGTGGTATGCGGTATTGATTGCTGGTGGGCATGTCTCCATGCCCAGCATTATATGTGGTTACCAGGGATCGAACTCAGGTCCTTGCGCTTGCGAAGCAGGCGCCAGAACCACTGAGCTAACCCTCCGGCCCCACATCTGCCCCTTTTAACTCCATACTTTCAGCACCCAGGCTGGGCCAGAGGCTTAGACTGAACCAGGAAGAAGCTGCAGCCTCTGATGGCTGGTGGGGACAGAGGTGAAAACTGAGGCTCCATTAGCCTTCCTTTCCCATCCCTGGCCAGCAGTCTTCATGGATTTGGATCAGGACAGTTATCAAGCTCTGGACACTCTTTCCTTCTTTGAACAACTAGTGCAGAGTATTGACCCCCTGTGGACTTGAGTTTTTTGTTCTTGTTGTTTAACTGTGGATTGAACCCAGGACCTTTGCACTGAGCTACATTCTCAACCCTTTTTAAATGTTTTATTTTTGAGATAGCTATTTGGTAAATTATTAAATTACCCAATCTGGGCTTGAATTTGTAATCCCCCTGCCTCAGCTTCACAGAGTGCTGGGATTACATGTGGCACCACACCCGGTATTGTTTATGTGGTTACTGGGAATTGAACTTAGGACCTTGTGCTTGCTAGGCAGGTGCTGGAACCACTGAGCTAAATCTCTGGCCCCCTATAACAGATAATTTAAAAATAAAAAATTACAACTCACAGATAAAAATAATTGTGTTAATTAATGGAGTTATCAATAAGATGCTTCTGAAAGTGAGGATAGGATAAATGTATTTGAAACAAGGGGGTGTATTTTGAGGGGAATTAGTGTGTCTTTCAGTATAATAAATTTGTTTTTAGGGGGATTAATGTAATGTGTCTTTTACGCTAATAAATTTTTAAAAATTTAGTCATTAGATATTCTAATCATAACTCATACAGCCTTACTAAAAAAGCTTTTACTTTGAGACAAAGTCTTACTAATTTGTTGAGTTGCCCCAGCCTCTCTCTGGGGCTGACTCTGTTCACTGTTTGTGCCTTTTCCTTGAGAGATGTTCCGTATTCCTAGCATCTCCACCTTTCTGAGGTCTCCATTGTACCATTAAGTTTATTTCAGCTTCATGAATTGCCCTTTCAAGAGCCCTTGGAAGGGACTGTGACCTTGTCACATATTTTTTCCTGGGCTCCCAGATCTTTTGAAGTTGGTGTAGAAGCCTCTATGATCCTGTAGTCCTTCACTCTGCATGCCTGAAAAAATTAGCACCATGCAAATGATGCTCTCTTACTTTTCTTGTTGCTGAGACAAAATACCTGATACCCAAAGTTAAATGAGGAAAGATTTACATAGCTCACAGTTTGAGGAGGCTGACAGTAAGACAAGTAGCATGGTAGAGGAGCATCTCCTACAGAGGAGAAGTCCATGGCAACCAGGAAAGAGATAACAAAGCAGCAAGCAGCAGCCTCTCGCTTTCATCGCACCCAGGCTATGTGTCCTTTGAGTGGTGCCACCTATACCCAGGTGGGCCTTCCAATTATCCACACCCAAAACTGCTAAATCAATGAGTGGGCTGATTTAGTAATTACACATCCTTAATTTCAGCATCACACAATCCCAGAATCACATACCTTAAATCCAGCCACTTTCCAAAACTTCCAGGTATGAGTGCATGAGAGGCTTTGAGAAATATCTAGACACAAGTGATAAGTGAGGCCACGGTCTGCCACCAGTGTGAGCAGAAGGCCTGTTTGGACCATGGCTCAGGTAGCTTCTGAGTCTTTGAATGGCTAAACTCTGGAAACACTTTCCTAGGATATCTTGAATAAGCTGATCTACCTGGGGCTCTCATCTCGAAGCAGTCTTTCCAAGTTTTTTTTACCCCTTTATACCCTTGAGCATGCAAAGGGTAGGGCCTGGCTAATCAAGCTATTTTTCCTGTTATCCTTGTGCAAAATACTTAATACTAATCATTTCTGAAACCATCCTTTTCTGGAGCCCAAGTGTTCAGGGACTGAAAGGTTTTTTTTTTTTTTTGAGACAGGGTCTTGCTTTGTAGTTCAGGCTAGCCCTGACTTGCTATATAGCCCAGGCAAGCCTCAAACTCACAACAGTCCTCCTGCTTCTGCCTCCCGAGTGCTGGGAATACAGGCATGAGCCACCATGTCTGGCTGAAAGCTTTTGTATCTCTCTTTTTTCCCTCCTAATTCTCACTGTACTATAGCCTGAACATTGGGCTGCCTTGAAATTTCCTCAACTAGATCAATTAATCTACCATTTTAAAATTTAGCCTCACACAAATCTTAGAACATGGATAAAATGCAGACAGTCTTTTGTCCAGAGTGTAACATACATAGCTTCCAGTTGCCAAGAGAATCCCCACTCCCAAGTGAAACCTCACAAGGCTGACCTTTACTGTCTGCATTTCAATTCATATTCTGACCTTCCGAGCTTCCATTAAGAGTCTCTCATCAAACTTCTAGAGCTTCCCTAGCCTGTTTCTCCAAACCTTTCCATAAAGCAATTCCAAAGGCTTTGGGAACCACAACAGTGACCCTCCCTA
>PVIC010010875.1:0-42454 GCA_004025085.1 Thryonomys swinderianus
TCCAGAAAGCCCGGGTTTCAGGGAACCGTTTGCATGGAATCTGCATTTGAATGAAACACAGCTCTAAAAAGGACTTAAAATAAAGCTTTAGACTTCACAGGTACTTGGGGGCACACCAGTGTGTTCTGCTAGGATGGAGCAGGCCTCTCTCAACCAAGGCCTCCTAAGAGCTCCTTTCCTTCCCGGGTTATTTGGGATCTTAGGCTTCCACACACTAGTACTTGCGCTCTTATGAAAAAAAAAAAAAGTTCCTAAAGGTCTAGTTTGCTACAAAAACCAAAGTTATCACGGGACAATAATTTCCCTCAGCCCAATTTTTACTCACTGTGGAGTACCAAATCTGAAAAGTATACGTCAAGAATTCCACGCTACATGGGCTGGAGGGTTAGTTCAGTGGTTCCAGCGCCTGCCTCGCAAGCACAAGGTCCTGAGCTCGATCCCCGGTAACCACGTATAATGCTGGGCGTGGAGACATGCCCACCAACAATCAACACTGCATACTACAGTGCCGGGCGTGGTGGCTCACGCCTGTAATCCCAGCACTCAGGAGGCAGAGACAAGAGGATTGCTGAGTTTGCGGCGGCTTGCTTGGGCACCATAGTGAGCTCAGGGCCAGCCTGAACTACAAAGCGAGACCCTGTCTCAAAAAAAAAAAAAAAAAAATTCCATGCCACAGTTTGAGGGTGGTGCACCCCTGTCATCCCAACACTTAGGAGGCTGAGGCAGGAGGACTGCTGGGAGTTCAAGGTTGGCCTGAACTATACTGTAAGACCCTGTCTCAAAAGGTGTTCCTGTTACAGATCGTGTTCACTTTTGCCAACACAAGGGCTTTTATCTAACGTTTAAATTTTAAGAATTCTTATTTAAAGTTTTACACAAGATACAATTACTGCTTGCAGATGTGCAACATTCTTATCTTTCATGGAAGACCATGGAAGCAATCAAATGTAGAGATGAAGATATTATACATGGGTACTTATCCACACGGTTAACTAGATCCTGGATTTTTAAAAATGCATGAGCATATACATTTCTTTTCTTTTCTTTCTTTTTTTTTTTTTCTACAGAGGATCAAACACAAGACCATGTACTTGTGAGGCAGGCGATGGAAACACCGACCTACATCCCTGGCCTGCATATGCATTTCAAAAGCAGCCTCAGAACGTCAAAAAAAAAATTTAAGAGAGTGTTTGCATTTTCATCTGCAGGTTCATGGGTGTATAAAACAGCCTGGTGAACCCAAAGCACTGTAGCTTTCCATCCGTTCGGAGACACTAGACCAGGACTGGGAAGCTTAGGATTTTAAAATGGTAGTAACTCTGCTCTAGAGGATAGTTCAACTTCGGCACTTGCATCTACACATCGTTTAAAAAGTGCAAAAATAAAACTTGGGTGGGTTTGGGTTTTTAATCCTCTACAAGTAAATTTTGCCAGCTTTGCAAATTAGATCTACAAATGACAACTTATAGCAAATGACTGTATCTACATTATTAGAGGAGTTGACAGCAATTCAGATAGGTCACCTACGCGGCTGGCAGTTTTCTCTCCGTGACTGCCCTCGGCATGTATCACCCTTAGCACTAGAGTTTGCAGGGCCCACTAGAAATTCCGTGCCGCTGCTCACTTGAAATAAACACCAATCATTTACCCAGTGGCCTCCAACCATTTTCTCCTACTTTTTTTTTTTTTTTTTTGAGACAGGGTCTCGCTTTGTAGTTCAGGCAGGGTCTTGCTTTGTAGTTCAGGCTGGCCCTGAGCTCACTATGTAGCCCAGGCAAGCCTGGAACTCAGCAATCCTCCTGTCTCTGCCTCCCGAGTGCTGGGATTACAGGCATGAGCCACCACGCCCGGCACTGTGGTATGTGGTATTGATTGCTGGTGGGTGTGAGTCTCCACACCCAGCACTATATGTGGTTACCGGGGATCGAACTCAGGACCTTGCGCTAGTAAGGTAGGTGGTGGAACCACTGAGCTAAATCTCTGGCTCATTTTCTCCTACTTTTTAGTGGTATTTATTAGACTCACATTTACAACAGGAGCTATTAGAAATCCCACCTACTTTCCAGCTGGCAAAGTATATGTTCATGTGCTTCTGTCTGGGTTTTATTCATGTTTACAAACATTCCCACACAAGTACGGTTCTCCAGACTGCTTCTCTCCTTGCTGTAGATTTCCCTTAGTAGGACTCCAGTAAGCAGTGCTTTGGGGAAACTCATGCAATCCTCTTTCTCGTTCTCTCTTAGAGGTGTTATGGCTCAGGTCTTGATGCTCCCCAAAGCCTCATGTGGCCAGAGTGGGCCATTTCCCAGCAATGGCTGGATCTACAGTGCGTGACTGACGCACAGTGCAATCCTAGGGCAAAGGGTGTGGTGACTAAATCACTCCATTGGCCTGTTTGGCCCCGAATCCCAGTCACCTGGATACAATGGAAGGGACAGAAAAAGGCTTGTCTTGTTCCTTGCTTGGTTCGCTGCCTTCTGCCCACCATGAACTGTTTCACCTATTCCACGCCCCTCTGCCAGGCCACCCTCCCATGGAGCCAGCTGACTGTGGACTGAACCCTGTACAAACTATGAGCTAAATACACCTTTCCTCCTTTAACTTTGCATGTCAGATATTTTGCCTCAGTAATAAAAAAAAGTAACTAAGAGGTAAACATAACTGTGAAAGAATATTAATAGAAATAATTTCCAGAGTACTGGGGGTGTGACTCAGGTAGAATACTTGGCCAGCATGTATGAGGTGCTGGGTTCAATCCACAGCACCACAAGGCAGAAACAGAAATCTTTCAACGAAAGGTGCAATCATCACTTTATTTCTGCATGTAGCTTCTTAGAATCCCTGTTACTGCAGGGTGCAAGGTAACAAAATCGTAACGCGACTCTCCCTCCACTCCGCTAGTTCTGGGGGTGTGGTAGTTAGTGCACCGACCCTATCGACCCTAACGAGTGAGGGGCATGTGAGCCCCCTTCAGGCCTTCTCCCCTGGCTGCAGCCTTCCTGCTCCTTTTCTCCCCCTAAGTTTGCTCATGGAGTGAACCCCAGGAGGGAATTCGACCACCACCCTTGGACTGGAACAGAGGAATTCAAATCGCTCCCGTGCGCTGCCCCCGGCACACCTGACAGTTCTGTGCTGCATGTGGCTTGAAAGTGCTTTCTTTCTTGCATTCCTTTTTTTTCTGTTCCATTTTGCTTTGTTTTATTTCAAGACAAGGTCTTGCTGTTGCCCAGGCTGGACCCAACCTGGGCCCTTCAGCCTCGGTTTCCCCAGTTGCTGGGGTTGTAGACGCGCATGCTGAGAGGGACTTGAAACGGCCTTCTTAATGTTGAACGTGCTGCCATAGAGGCACAGACGGGCCGTCTTCCTTCTCAGGGCTACCAGGCTTTCATCACGGTTCCAAAGCCTCAGGTGCCACCCTGATGTCTCTAGCCAGCCGCCCACAGAACCCGGAGCTCACCGTGGAGCCTGCCCGCCTCTGCTTCCTCCCGTGGGCGCTGCCCGGTGGTGTGTGGCCATGGCACGCACTCGCACGTCTGCTCTGCGCCCCCAGCGCCCCACCGTCCCTCACACTGCAGTGCTGCTCTGAGAGGCACCAGCCGGAGCTGTCCCTGCCGGCCGGACGCTGCTTTGAGGCAGGCGGCTGCAGGCCCCTCCCCCCCCTCCCCCGGCGCCGCGGCAACACATTACCCCTGTGCTGATGGCACCGGCGGAGGCGGCTCCGGCTCTCACGGACCCCCAGTCTTAAAGGGCTGTGCGCGGTCCCCGCTGTCCCAGTGCGCTCTGTCCCGCCCCCGGAAGTGGGCCGCGGGTGGGTGTGTGCTCAGCCTGCCTCGCCAGGGACTCGCGCCACTGTCTGTAGTTTATGCTGCACTGCGTCTTCCAGGCGGGCTCGCTAGATTCCTAGGGGTTCTGTTGTCCTCTGTTTTTATTTTGTGTTTATGTCATATTCTTACAGCCTTACACGTGAAAAGAAAGATATCACTTTTTAGATAACACAGAACACAGAGTCAACAGGTTTAAAAATGGGACAGCGCCTAAGCAGTGTGAATTCCCTTAATTTATTCCAGATATTCTTTTTTTTTTTTTGCTTTTTGGAGACAGGGTCTCACTTTGTAGTTCAGGCTGGCCCTGAGCTCACTATGGTGCCCAGGCAAGCTGCCGCGAACTCAGCAATCCTCCTGTCTCTGCCTCCCGAGTGCTGGGATGACAGGCGTGAGCCACCATGCCCAGCATTATATGTGGTTACCGGGGATTGAACTCAGGTCCTTGCACTTGCAAGGCAGGCACCGGAACCGCTGAGCTAACCCTCCGGCCCTATTCCAGATATTCTAATTGGGTTGAATATAAAATACTCTTTATTCTGGGATATAAAACCCACCGTCACGTTTCTCTGCTTGATTAAATGTCATTGTCTTGAGATGAAGTGTAGTTGATGACGAATATTTCCTCATTGGTGACTATTTTATTTAGATGGCCAAAGAGTATTTTTCTGTCTTTAAAATGTCTGATGACGGTTGGGAAAGGCTTGTCCTGAGGGAACCCCACAGGCCCGTGACGTACCACAGACCTGACATCGGTGTTTTTTCTGTTCCAAGATTTCCCAATTCAGCGTTTCAGCATTTGCTTTACTGAGCTGTCTTGGGCTTTTGCACAAAGATTTCTGTCCTGAGTTACAGCTCTTCCTCACCACTCTTTGGGTCTATTCCTTTCTCTCACAGCTCTTTCATTTTTCCTGATTTTTAAAATTGTTCTATTTCCAAATCGTATTTTCTTAAGAACGTATCTGTCGTATTTGCTCACTTAGTGTCGCACCTAGTGTAGTCGTTTGAAATATTTCTGTCTTTCACTTCTAGATCCTGAGTTTTAAATCACCCTCTTCACTACACCCCTCATGTGCGAGTTAAGTTGTGGTTTATGCTGATCTTCACAGTTTCTGTTGCTTTCCCACTTTCGTGTGTCCTGTTCTGACACATGGGGCCGCCGTGTCCCTTGTCCTGGGTCCTGTCTCTGTGTCATGTCCACAGAGGAGCTGGGCTGACCTTAATCTCTTTCCCAAAACATTTTGTAGGATCCAGCTGTCCCTTGGGTTTTCGCCCAAGTTTTAAGCGGGGCTGAGTCCTTCCTGCTCTCCTGCCCCCTCTGCTGGTGAGTTCATAAAGTGGCCCAGTGTTTTCTAAGATCTTCCTACCGTGTCTTCCCTTTTCTTTCTTACTCTCTTTCCTTTTCCACTCCCCTCCCCCGTCAACTCAACTTGATTCTATGCACAACAGTATTTTCCCCAGGTCAGGCTTTGCCCTTCAAAACAGATCTTCAGTTTCTAACTTTTCACAGAGATCCACAGCCGTTCGGGCGTCCGCAGCCGGGGCCCCGGCTCTCCCTCCCGGGCGCCCTGGGAGCTGCTGCCCGGACCGCCCCTCCCGGTGCCTGGGCACCCAGGCTGCGCGCTCGCGCCTGCGCGGGGACGCGCAGAGAGCAAAGCGCGTGGCCGCCTGCGCGCGCGTCCTGAGGAGCTCACGGGAGCCCCAGCCCCAGAAATTCTAGACGAGCCTCCTCTAACCGCGCGACGATGGAAGGTACAGGCTGCGTCCTGGGTCGCACCAGCGTCCGGTAAGACCGTTAAACACCTGGATTTCAGCTACTGACCGCCTCAGGCAACAGCAGACTGAACCATGTACATGCTCCCGCCCGGACCGCGCTCCCTGAGGCCCCGCCCCGGGCATGGCTGCGGAGGGACTACGCCTGCGCCATGTGGGCGGAGCCCTTGCAGGACCCCACCCAAGGCCCGCCCACTGCAGCGCTCCACGGGGCAGCACACCGGCCGCACCTTCAGCACCGGCCCACCTAGTTAGCACCGCCCGGCTTCCCCGCCCCCAAGGGGGGCACAGGCGCGAGGGGCGGGGGGGGGGAGCAGGGAATGAGAGGACGCCCCGCATCGCGCAGGAGTGCAGGGCCCAGGACTCCCCCGGTGGCTGAGCAGGTGATGCTGACACCACGGGGCGCGTCATGACAGTGACAGCGAAAACACAGGTGTGTTTGCGACTCGCGTGGGCCTTACTTACTTTGTCACAGAAGACCTTGATCTGGCAGTAAGCCCTGTGAACGGGCTTATTGCTGCGGTTATTGTAACTGTAGGTATCGATTTGAATCATCAGCGGAAGCCCTTTGACCCCCTTCTGGGAGGAGAAGTCTGTGCTCAGACAGTTCACGGTGATGAAAATCTGCAGGAGGCAGAGACAGGGAGATCGTCAGGCACAGCGCAGGGGCCTCCAGACGGGCGGGAAAGCACGCAGCGCGCCTCCCTCACCTGCGATCTGTAACAGAACACACGCTATGGAATGTATAGCAACAACCCACTCTGCTTTCATATTTCATCTTGACATTGACCATTCACTTCTGCACAGCGACAATGTCTGACTTATTTCCCTGGCAGCATCGGGGGTCGCTGACCTCTCCGCACACTAAAGCTCGGACACTGAGGCCAGCTCAGCGGTCTCCGACCCGTGGGACACAAGGTCAAGCCGGGCAACGCCTTCTCCACACACTACTGCTGCGCCACACACGCCAGTGTCTGTCTCCGCCGCCGTCTGTCTGTCGTGACTGTGAAGCGTGTGCTGAGAACCCGCTGTTTTTTTTGGAGGCCCGGGGCCTGCACAGGTCTGGCAGGGAGCGGGACACGGGACAGCGGCTCGGCTTTAGCCCCAGCTCTAGTACTGACCGGTCAAGAGAACTTTTGGTTTTCCCTGGAGGTCGTCTTAAGGTCTGCAGGACAGAGGCAAACACAGCGCACTCCCAGGTTAGGGAGGGGTGAGCACAGCCGGCAAAGGCGAGGCCGGAAGGAGGAGAACCCGGTACAGGACCAGCCTCAGTGTGCAATCACGCAGCCCGGAGACCTTTCCCCACAGTAGCTGTCCTCCTGGATACATCATGTTTTTAATGAAATCATTTGTTACATGTGAATGACAATCCTCCTTTGTAGCTCCTGCACAAAAAAGCAATTTTACTAGGCTTTGAAGACCTTGTAGCTGTGCACTATGTGTGTGAAGGATTTATTAAAATAAAACAATGAGCTTGGGCCGAAGATTTAGCTCAGTGGTTCCGGCGCCTGCCTCGGAAGTGCAAGGTCCTGAGTTCGATCCTGGTAACCACATACAGTGCTGGGCGTGGTGATTCACATCCACCAACAATCAACCAGCAATCAGCACCACACTCCACAGTGCCGGGCGTGGTGGCTCACGCCTGTAATCCTAGCCCTCGGGAGGCAGAGACAAGAGGACTGCTGAGTTCAAGGCTTGCCTGGGCTACATAGTGAGCTCAGGGCCAGCCTGAACTACAAAGCGAGACCCTGTCTCAAAAAAAAAAAAAATGAGCTTTAGAACTGATACATTACTTAATTTTTTGGGTAACTTTTTGGGGGCGGTCCTGGGGGGTGGAACCCAGGGTCTCACATCGGGTGAGTGCTCTACACTGAGCTAATTCCCCAACACGATACCTCAACCATGAGCTCCCAAACAGCCTTTCATTAAAAGAAAGGGGCCTGCCTTTGACTTAGAAATAATTCGGGATTTAAAAACCATAAGCATGACTTGATTTAATGTATCTGCCTTTTCAAAGAATTTCACTTTCCACTCTTAAGAGCATTCTGATTTAAAACTAAAAAAGCTTCTATTTCTTCATGCATGGGAGGCTGAAGAACACTTTCGCAGTAAATGCCACACGATAGCCTCCAGACAGTAAGCACAGGCACGCACTGAGAAGTCAGGACCGAACACTAGAACACCTTCCACTCTCTCAAAAAATATATAAATATATAAGTATATAAGCGTGCTACTGTATCCTGTACTCTGCTCTTGGCTCTCGGTTTAATAAGCACCTTGCGGATATTGTCTTGCATTTCATTGTTCTACTTCCCTTTGGGAAGTCTGTGTTTGGGTGCGACAGGCAGGGAGCGGAGGCAGATGCGTGCGGCGGATTCGTCTGAACCGAGACAGGAAGCGCAGCCCTGGGCGCCGTTCACGCACTCCACACACTGAGTCACTTAATTCACCGAGCAGATCCCGCGTCTTCCATCAGGGTGGGAACCACAGGACCAGACAGACTCCCTGGTATTTTGTTGAGGATCCAAAATCTCCTAGACTTCCTGAGACTTCCAGTATGCAGTGCCTTTAGGAAACGATGTGTACTTTTATTTTTATTCTGGTAATGATCTGCATAAGTGTCCCCCAAAGCCTCAGGGGGTCACAGGTGGGGCTTCTCCGAGGTGTTTGGAGCTGGAGCGTGTGATGCTGAGAGCAAGTGTGGGTTTACTGAATGAGTTCGGCACCGTTCTGGGAGCAGATCCCAGGAGGACCCTCCCTCTCTGAGTGCGAGTGCTACCTGCCCAGTGGGTGTGTAGTCTGGACAGCATACAAGGGACAGAAACAGACCTCTGCTCTCGCTTGCTACTTCCGCTGCTTTCTCCTGCCATGCACTGTTTCTCCTCTGCAATGCCACCATGCCTTGGAGGCAGACAATTATGAATTGAAACCTCTGTGAACTGTGGACCATGGTAAATCTTTCCTCCTTTAACTTTTGGAGTCACATATATTGTCTTGGTGGCAAGAAAAAGTGAGACATTTGCTTTTTCTTTTCACATTCAAACTCTGAAGATAGTCCCTAACCCCCAAACACAGTTCGTTTCAAAAGTTTGAAATGTGCTGGGCATGGTAATACACACCTGTTCTCTGGAAGGCTGAGGCAGGAGGATGCTGAATTCTAGCCTGGTAGGGTTATTTACCAACTAAGAGCATATCTCAAAATAAAAAATTGGAAGGGGTGAAGATGTAGCTCAGTGCCAAGGCTCTGGGCTCAACCTAGCCCCCCTAAACAAACTTGTAAAACAAGGAATGACCATTTCTCCTTCCACATTAGGCCGCTTCTAGTCTTTTCATCTTAGGGGCAGCACTGTAGCCAATGTCTTTCTGGGTGGCTCTGCCCGCTGTGGGAGGAGTTTTCTTCCTCGGGAGCTCGGCCTCCCTGTAGCACCTCTGTGGGCAGCGCCTCGGAGCACGGAGCGCCCCGTGCCCAGGAGGCCTTGGTAGTACCCAGTCCCGTGGGCCAGGACGGGGGTGGGGGTGGCATTTGCAGCTGCTCCCCAGACGACGCCCTGCTGCCCACTGCCGACCGCGCAGTGACCGCCACGTGCTGCACCCGTCAGCGTGGCCCTCGCCCTCCCGCTTCTCCGCTCTGGGCCTCTCCGTGCTGTCCTGTCCTCCTCCCCCGCCCGCCCCACATCCCTCAGTCCTGCCCGATGCCGGCCCCAGCCTCCAGTCCTCGCAGACTTTCTCTCAGACCCCGTCGCCTGTCTCGCCCGCACCTGCTGCCTGCGGGCCCTGCCTCTGCTGGGGACGCCCCACTCTCCGGGCCAGCACTGCCCCTCAGCCCTCCCGGGTCCCACAGCTAAGAGGACACAGGCCAATCGGAGAAACATCAACGGCGGGCGGATGTGCAGGAGGGTGTGGCGGGGTGTGAGCTGCACTGGGCTTTCAACCCGTCACTTAAATTGTAAAGGTAAACAGTTGAAGAGGGACTGACTTCTCCAGGACACGTCTAGCAGTTTACCTCCATTAGAGTCATGGTCACCTGCTCCGTCTCCATCTGTGACACTGTCTGAGGACACAACCACCCAGCCGGCCTGGCCGCAAACCCCACCCTTTCCTCCTGGCCACCGCACACGTTGCTTCCAAGGAATGACTGTCCTTTGTTGGAGATAAGGGAGGAGATGTCACTTCCAGACTTGCCCAACATAAAGGGCCTGTGGCCAAGCTGAGTGACGCACATCTGCAGTCACTTGGGAGGCTGAGGCAGGAGGATGCCAGCAAGTTCAACCAAAGCAAACCAAATGGCACTGCGGGATGAGCAAACACTTCTGGGAGGGCTGCTCTGGGTAGGAATGCCAGCTGTCTTATGCATTCGCTGTGCAACTTTAGGTAACTCTACCTCCCTGAACTGCAAATTCCTATGGGAAATATGAGCATTGCATTAGGCACAGAAAGTGCCTGGCGGAGCGTAATCGGTGAACAAATATTAGTCACTGCACAGAGCACACACCGCCGTCCTGCGAAGCCCGAGGCTGGAACTGAGCGTGCGGCCCAGCACGGCAGCAGGACCTGCTCACTGCGGACGCCGAGCAGAAGTCAGGCCCGAATCCTCGGAAACGCCACATTCTCCCGGAGATCGGGCTGCAGATATCTCCAGCGAGATGTCTTCTGTAGATTAGTCCTTCCACATATGAACCAGCTCCAGCTTTATAGCTGGCCCTGCGTCCATTACCTCATAAACTGAACAAAGGCCTGGCTTTGTGGAAGCTCGGGACTCAAGACTCCAGCAAATGTTTACCTTTCCCGGGTAAAGCTTCCTTCACCCGCGCCCCGCCCCAGCAAACACATAAAAATGCCATTTGCCCTGCTTGCCCGTGGGGAGCTCAGACTCCCAGGACGCTCCCAGGAGCCTCCTCACCCGTCTTCACCGCGGGGACCGGGGACAGCGCCGCTCCCAGGCTCCGACCAACGCGGCCCCAACCCCCTGGAGGAGACTTTTCTGCACCAGTAGCACGGCCAGCCCCGTGCCATCCTGCCCGACAGCCTCGTGCTCACGGCTCCAGCCGCTGGAGAGCGCAGGGCACAGCGAGGCCATGAGCCCGCAGGGCGCCCAGGAGGACGGGCTTCTGGGCAGCCCTTGGTGTCCTCCTTGCATCTCGAAAACCAATATTTACACATCTTCCCTTCTCCGCGGGTGCCGGCCATGGCGTCCCACGGAAAGAGAGCGTTGTGGATTTCGGGGCACCCCCTTTGGAGGGCATGACTCTGAAGACTAATAAAAATTTAATTTTTAAAAGCCCTGTGCTTGGCACAGGGTGGGGGCCCAATAAAAACTGATTAAACAAAAAAAAAACTGATTAAACAATAAACAGATACATGAGGGTCTAGATCTTTAGTAATGGGAAGGGGAGCACTGCATGGGGGAGGGGCAGAGTGTGTGTGTGTGCGCGCGCGTGTAAAGAGCCAGGACACGTCCCGCACGGCACCGACTCCCCACAGTGTCCTCGTGATGTATGACAAACATGTATTAATAAAAACATTGACTGAACATTTTAGACTGAAAAGAAATGTTCGGAAAGAGTCGAGCAGACAGAGGGCAAACCTTGAGGCCCTGTGTGGGCAGCGCACACTGGCTCAGAACCGGGGACCGAGAGGGCGCCGCTCGCCATGCATCGCCTCTTAACCGCCCAGCGGGCCCGCAGCTGGCCCGGCCCAGTCACGCCACACGAACTTGGAGCAAGAGACGGAAGCAGAGGCTTGTTCGAGCGCGAGGCCCTCTCTGGAAGGATGGCTTTGGCCTGAAGGGCTCACGCGGGACCTGACGGAGCGGGGCTCGACACGGAGGGTGGATGGGCCTGGGTCCGGCGGAGGCGTCAGGCTAGGAGGCAGCCGAGAACGGCCCGCACGGACAGCGTGACACCCGAGTGACAGTGGTCTCTCTGAAGACCCGGGCATGGGCGGGTGGGCTGGCGCGGTCACCTGTCTCTGGGTTATTTAGTGGTGGTGGTTCGGAGGGAGGAGAAATGTTTTAACTGCATCGTGAAAAGGTTCCCAGAAAGCTCATGAGCCGGGAGTCTGTGAGCATGGAAGGAAGCACAGAAAGGAGACGGCGGCCACGGCGTTCCAGCGCAAAGACACGAAAGGAAGCGGGAGGCAGAGCCTTCACCCCACCCTCCGCCGGGCCACGCGGGGACTGGCGCGGTGCCCAGAGCTCGGGCGCGTCTTTAGACAGTCAGCGGAGAACACAGCCTGGCTGGAGCGTGGGCCGTCTGCCCTCCCTGAAGGCGCCCTGACTAGGGTCTCCACCGCCTGCCCGGCCGAGTCCCTGGGGAAGGGGCCGGCCCTGGGAGCTGCTGCCCCCTGGCGGCTCTGCAGGTCTTCACCCTGGGGACGACTGGCTGCAAGCCTGCTTCTCAGTCTAGCTGTGGCGAAGGGAGGGAGCAGGATGGGCGCCGGGCGAGGAGCCCTTCACGAGGGTCCGGGCAGCGTCATCTCGGGGCCTCCTCCCGTGCCCACCGTTCCCAACCAAGCAAGGACGCTCGGAGAGGGCTGGTCGAGCCCCGAGACGAGGGAGCCACCATTGGAACGGGGGCGTCCAGCTCAGGCCGGTCCCCGGCTCTGCCTGTGGCACTGCTCGGACCCCTCCCCAGCTTTCTCCAGGCTGTGACTGTGGACCGTGGCACCGGGATGTGCCCACAGTGCCTGGCTCCCAGACAAATGGACGGACGGACAGACTGACGGGGCTGGGCGGCAGTGTCACAGCAGAAGGACCGGGCCCAACCTGCAAAACCAGTTCTGCGACCTCAGCAGTTCTGAAGACCTCAGCAGCGACAGTTCTGCCAGCATCGGCCCCTGGAAGTCAGAACATCCCCAGCCTTGCTGTAACTGAGAGCCTGACACCCCCGGCAGGCGCTCCCATAATCACACGCGGCTCAGTGACTGCAGCTTCGCGTCCTCGCCTCCCTTCCAGTTTTGCAAGAGGGGAGAGACAGGAGAAGCAAGTCAGCCGCCAAGGAGAGGCCCGGGGTGGTCCGGGAAAGCCTGGAACCCTGACCGTGGGTCTTGGTTACACATATGTAGCAAGACTGCTGAGGACCAGACACGTACGTGTGTGTGCGTGTGTAAACTTAAACATCCAAACAAGAGCTACCCTTTGACGAAGTCCTCTTGGGAACCTGGCTCTGGCTTTGGGCACCTCTTGGGTCACTTCCTGTTTCAGAGTTGGTTAACATAATCTTGTGTGGAAAAAACACAGCTCAGCTTTAACCTGCAAATGGCATTCTCCAACTGGTTGACATGTATTCACTTTGGACCCCAATGACTCTGGGGTTTTTAAAGACACCTTCCAGGAAGGAGCCTGAATTCTGTGGTGGGAGTCCCAAAGGGTGTGCAGTGTCCCGCACAGTGGGGACGGGGCCGGCCCTGGGATGCTCTGAGGATGGCCAGGGACCCGGGCCTGGCTGTGCTGGTGACACCAGGAGACGTCCACTGGGCTGGCGCGGGTGGAGATCAAAGCTCACAGTCCCCAGGGCCACGCGGGGAAAGCTCTAGGCGGAGAGGTCTGGGGAGCAGCACAGCGGCCAGGACGGGGTCCCCGGTCACTCACAAGCCGGGCTCCACGTCGTCCTGAGAGGTGGGTTTGAGAAAATAATCACCTGATCCTCACATGGGGGGGCACTGAAATCTGAGGGCTAAGCACAGAGGCGGAGTGGCTCAGGTCTGCGTGCCGTGGACACACAAAGCGAAGCATCATGCGGCAGTGAGGGAGCCTGAAGCTGACCAAAGACTGACGGAGCAGCCTGGTCACACTCACCACTGCCCCTGAAACCACAGGGGCTCTCTGCGCCAGGGCCGCCCCTGCTTCCTGCTCTGCTGAACACCCTTTTCCAGCCCGCATGCTGTTGCTTTTTTTTTTTTTTCAAACTGCTTATTATAAAATCAATATGTTAAAGAAATGCGTTAGATTTTGCAGGTTTTTAAAAATTCAGTCAGCCCCCCTAATGAAGTCGATTCAATTTTTACAGTTTTTCTTTAAAAGCCCTTCAGAAATTTGGGGAAAATTATTTGGAACTATTTTTTTATTACTTATCAATTTGCCCAGACCTCATGCAACTGCAGCAACCAGGCAAGAGCCACGGAAAGTCCCTGGTCAGAAAACAAAGCCAGTTTCTGCAAGCATTCTGGGACCTCCAGGCCGAGGGTCCAGGTGCCTGAGCTCAAGCCTGTCTGCCCCGAGCAGCACGCCCGAGAGGGGCAAGCGAGGGCCGTTCTCACACAGTAAGCCCAGCACGGACCTCAGCATTACGGGGGTCCTGTCTCCGCCCGGTAACTCCGCGGTCCCGCTGCCAGGAAGCTGCCGGTGCCCTGCCTCCCTCCCCAGGGCACGGGCCCATCCCGAATCATCGCCTCCTGTGAGACGCGTGTGCAGCAGTAACACTGGCAAGTGTCTGTCCACGGGTCTGTCTGTCTGGGCCTCAGGGGCTGCCCCGAGAGGACCCTACCAGCCCGCTGGCCGTTACACAGACTGCCTTTTCCATCAGCCCACGACCTTACCGCGAGGCCTTGGGGACAGTGCACAGAGAGGCGGGCCCAGGCAGGCGAGCCCAGGGCCGAGGACACAGACTGCCCTCCGGCTCGGGTGCGCCCCCCTCAGGCCGGGCTGCTCTGTGCGGGGCCCACGTGGGTCACCTCCCTTGGCCTACAGCCAACTCCACCCACAGGGCTTCGGCAGCGCCGGGAGGAGACACTGAGCAATTCGTTCTTCGGGGGCTGCGCCTGTGGGCCTGCGGCTCCTCTCGGCCTGTCCGGCCTCAGACAATGAGGCCCTGAGAGCCTGGGGTCCCGGGGACCTGCCCGGGGTGAGAAGACAGAGCCGGCCGGCGCCTGCCAGCGGTGCACAGCTGAGGCAGGTCACAGCTTCCTTCCGGTGCGGTCCAAGGGGGAAACTGAGGCTGAAGAGTGCCGAGAGGAGAGCGGGCGGAACGGAAGGGCCGCGGTATTCACAGAACCTGAGCTGGGACCCAACGTGAGCACGAGCAGGTCCGCCTTCTCGTCCGAGCGGGCGGGGGCCCTGTCCCCCGCTTGCCCCAGCGGAGGGCACCCCGCCTTTAACCTCGCCGGTACCGGAAGAGGAGCGGCGGGTAAGCGGCCGGCAGAAGCGCTGACGGCGCTGGACCGGCTGTTCCTCGGCAGGAAGCCCGGAGCCCCACGGCCGGCTTCCTGCCCCTCCCGCCAGCCCAGCCCGGGCGGTGGGGCCTGGTCCCTCGAGACTGGCGCTGAGCCTGCCCTGGGCCTGGGGCTGCACGGAGATGCCAAGGGGCCCCGGGGCCCGCGGGGCAGGGCAGAGGGCTCCCGGCCGGGTCCCGCCGCCCAAGCGCGCCGCTTCTCCGACTCCCGCGCTCCGGAGGGGCGGAGCGGGCAGGGGCGCACAGGCTTCAGGTCTCGGCCAGCGCCCTTCTGCGCCCGGGGCGGAGGAGCCGCGGGGAGCCGGCGCGCGGGGGGAACCGAGGCACCAGCCCACTCACCTTGGCCTCCTCGTTCACGTCCCAGGTGAAGGAGACGGCGTTGTACGCGATCTCCTCGATGTTCCCGATCGTGTTGAAGCTCTCCTTGTAGTCAGCTGCAATGTCCAGAAAGAAAGGGTTTTAGAGGAGCGAGAGGCTGTGCGGCACGCCTGTCCGTCAGGCGCGGGCAGACCCGCCTGGTTCTCCAGCGGGCAGCGGGCAGCGGGCAGCGGGCAGCGGCCGGGGCTGAGACTCCGCAGGCGCTTCCCTCCCCAAACAGGAAGTCTAAGTGAAACACACCTATACGGATCTTGATCAATATGCTTCCTTCCAGATTTACAAATTGTTTAAGTTTATTCCGCTGAGGCCCGCCCACTCCTCTTCCTTCTTTCCAGCTACCTAACTTGGCCGTGGCGGAGGGCCGGGGGGACTCCGCTGCCTTCCCTCGTTCCCTCGCCCGTCCCGGCTCTCTCCCAGCCCCCCATGCCGGGGAGCACCGACAGGATTCAGGAAAGCAACCCCAGAGGCCACAGGAGGACACGCATTTTTTTTTTTTTTTTTTTTTGCTTTTGAGACAGGGTCTCGCTTTGTAGTTCAGGCTGGCCCTGAGCTCACTATGGTGCCCAGGCAAGCTGCCGCGAACTCAGCAATCCTCCTGTCTCTGCCTCCCGAGTGCTGGGATCACAGGCGTGAGCCACCACGCCCGGCATTGTGGTATGCGGCGTTGATTGTTGGTGGGCGTGTCTCCACGCCCAGCATTATATGTGGTTACCGGGGATCGAACTCAGGGCCTTGCGCTTGTGAGGCAGGCGCCGGAACCACTGAGCTAACCCTAAGGCCCGAGGACGCGCATTTTGCAGGCTGCGGAGGACACGGGCCGGCCGGCCGCACCGCGGAGCCTCCTCCGGGCGGGAAGCGCCTGTACGCACAGGGTGGGGCGGTGCCTGCTTGACTCCCCGCTAGCGCCCCACTCCTCATCGGCTTGCGCGTGCTCTTCCCTCAGTCAGAAAGTGCGCCTGTGCTTGGGCCCTTGAGCCCCCAACACGACCGCCGTCACGGTGCTCCGTGCGTGCTCTGCGGAACACGCTGGGCTGATTTGTCTACGCAGCTTAACAAAATGTATGGTTCTATCTAGATAGTGGCTGAGGTCGTCGGATTCAGCAAGTATTTGAGTTATTCTTATCCTAAGAAAACCACTGGCTGTTTATCAAGACTCAGGTGTCACTGGCACTGCGCACCTCCCCCGGCAGCCTCACGGGCACCTTTTCGGATCCGCCCGTGTGGCCGGCTTACAGCCCGCTCCTGTCGCTTCTCCGCAGAGTGGGACCCGCAGCAGTCTGCACGGGCAACACTGTCGTGAAGTCCTTACTCCGGGGAGCTGACTGGTGGCTGACCTTGGAAAAACGTGCCATCTGTGCCCCCAGAGCCCAGAGCGGGTGCCCAGGCCAGCCGCTCCTCCCCTCGAGGTGCCACCCCACCAGCTCTATCCTTGAGCCAATGCGGGGTGCACAGGGGCACCCCAGGCAGTACATCCGATCTCTTCCTCACTCGAGAATGTAGGCAGCCAGCCCGCCGTCCCTGTGCCCAATCCTGTCCTGTCTCTGTGCCTCTCCTAGGAAAACCCAAAGCAAAACTGGATGCCCTCACACTGCAATGCAGCACCCAGACTCCCGCAGAGGAGTGTGCTTGTTCCTCACAGGAAGGCCCGAGACCGGGGACAAATAAAAACATGAAAACACCCACAATCCACACCTGCACAGAGGGCCACCTTACACATACCTTAAACATTCCCTGCCTTTCTCTGTCTACCTCTTTCCAAAGATGTACACATTCTTGCCAGGTGTGGTGACTCATGCCCACCAGCAATCAGTACCACACACCACACTGCTGGGCATGGTGGCTCACACCTGTCATCCCAGCACTCGGGAGGAAGAGGCAGGAGGATTGCTGTGAGTTTGAGGCTAGCCTGGGCTACATAATGAGTTCAGGGTCAGCCTGAACTACAAAGCAAGACCCTGTCTCAAAAAACTGAGAAAAAAAAAAAAGAAAAGAAAAAGACATACACATTCTTACATTATACCGTGTAACAATGATTTTTCAAGTTTTTCTCACTGGTGCTATTGTAACATCCTACTGGCAATGTCCCATGTCAATAAGTTAAACTGCAACCAGGGTCCAAGTACAATTGTTTCACTCTTGTGGGTCACTTAGATAACATTCAATACTTTGCTGTCTCAAACACCACTTCACTTAATTGTCTTTACAGTTAAAATGTTATACATACTTTATTTTATTGCATTCAGATGGTCTCAGGGGTTGGAGGTGTTGGATATGGCTCTGCGCTAGGCCCAGGGTTAGGCCCTGTGTTCAAAGCCAACCACCAAAACAGAAAAGAAAAGAAACAGATTTATTCTCAGAAGGACAATAGTCAAAGGGAGGCAGATTTTTAAGGCTAACTGCTTTTGCCAAATGCTCGTGAAAAGGCTGAACAATTATGTTCATGGGAACAATGTCCTTTTTTTAAACTGTGTCTTTCCAAACCCACACACAAGGCCTGGTACATTATTGTTTCAATCTACAAGTCCCTGGTCGCTAAGGAGCTTGAATAGGCTTTCATTTGGCTTCTGGCTGTAGGTATTTATTCTTAATTGTTTTGTTTTAAAATCTATTCATTTATTAGTACAGGTTCTAGTTCTATCCTTTGCCCATTTTTCTCTTAGACTAACTTTTATTTACTACTTGATAGCTGATTTTTAAGTGACATTTAAACTGCTTAGCAGGGAAAATAAAATGAAAATATGAAACAAATTACCCTCCTCCCAAAAACCCTTAGTTTCAAAATGTTTTCAGAAACATAAGATTATTGAGCTCTTACTTGGGTTCATTATATTCTATTTCAATTACTTAAATTGAACGGAACAGCATAATCAGCAGCTGCCCTGTGGGCCTTCATGGCTCTCTTTGGCTATCTTGCCCTAGGTTAGAACGCAGTCACCAGTGCCATTGCTTCTAGTCAAGTTTCTTACTGATTTTAAAATAAATACTGAAAGTGAAAAGAGAGAGAAAAAAAAGAATTTTACATCCAACAAGCTTAGAATAAGGTGCTATAGTTTTATTTGGGATAATTTAAAATGTACATCTGTACTTTTAATTGCCCAATTTTTAAAATTTTGAGGAGAAAAACCACTGAATTTAAAGAAACTCAATTTCTGGACTCTTCACTACTGTTTTAAAAGAAAATCTTACAGTGTTAAGTTTTAAAATAGCAATCACTTACTATAAATAAGAGAACCAGCATCTCTTAAGGTAAACCAAAGTGGGCAGGTCACACACCTGCCCTAGGTCTGTAAGTAACTCTGTCACGAGGTTTCCTTGCTCTTCTACCTAAAACATTTCACCCATAAACCGGGCATGGTGGTGCACACCTGTAATCTCAGCACTTGGGAGGCTGAGGCAGGAGGATCATGGCAATTTCGAGGCCAGCCTGGACGACATAGTGAGATTTTGTCTCAAACAATAAAAACAACAACAACAAAAACCAAACTAAACCAAAATAAAATGATGTACTAATAAAAAGTTTTTTAATTAAAAAAAGTATTATCTAAAAATCTTGTCATCTGAGTAAATGGAGATGATTTCAAAGCCAATTTTAACATAAACACAGATAAAACACCCTCCCAGGGCTGGGGATTCAGCTCCCTGGTGCAGTCCCTGCCCGGCCAGAGACAGAACGTCACACCCTGGTTCTCACAGTCTTGCAAAAGTCCCCCTTTCTCATGCACCAGCAAAGGTACAGACAGATGCTTTCTGTGTGCCCTGTGTGCCAGATGGTGCCCACACAAACGAGAAATGGCATAGACCAAGACCAGGCCCCTAATCTTGTAGCACGTTGAGTTCAGAAGGAGACAGAAGACAAAAATATGAGCAAGTCAATTACCCTTAATCTGCTGTTATTTATATGCCCCAAAGAAGCCCCATGAGACCCTTCTCATTGGTTTTATTTATCTCATTTACTTCCCCATAACATGCAAAGCGTTTTATTTGCTTGTTAATACTTTTCACCAGCATTTCTCATTAGCTGTCTACAAGGCAAGGAGCATCTTAAACACAGCTGTTTTCTCAAGCTTGACATCGTACACGCAGGAGGCGGCCCGTGAATGAATGAGGACTGAGCGTATTTACAGGCATCTAACAAAAGCCGCGGCTGAGACTCATGTCATGGCCCCTCTGGCTCCTTCCACAGCACAGGAAGTGTCCGCTGCCCTCTCTCTCTCCTTTCTCTTCAGTCTCCACAGATGCAGGGTAGCTCTGCCCTGCTGCCTGATGTTGCTTTATCCACATGGATAAAAATAATAATTAAATAAACTAATAATAATGAAATAAAATAATAATAAAGTAAAATAATAATGCTGCACATGTTCCTGAAAGCTGTTGGCCTGTCTGTCCTCTGATAAGGTGTGTGCGCGCCAGTTTGTGACCGGGTGGGAGGGAAACCCAGCAGTGCAGCCCCCACGCTTCCTTAACGTATTTCTCAAGAAAGTTTCTCCAGCCCAGATCTACCGTGGTGGCTTAAAACAGCAGAAGTTTACTCTGTCAGCGCGGCGGGGACAGCAGTCTGAAAGGAAGGGGCGGGCTGGGACGGTGGCTCCTCGAAGCCCCCTGAGGCTGCCTACGTGCCGGGGACACTCAGCCTCTCCTCTCGGCGGTGCGACCCCCTTCTGTCTGTGGGCCAAGCACGGAGCTCGGGATGATCTCAGCGTAAGATCCTGCACGACAGCTCATCTGCAGAAGCCTTTTCCCACAATAAGGTCACGTGTACAAGGGCTGGGAGTCAGGAGCGTGCATCCATCACTTTGGGGGTCACCACGCAGTGTGCTGCTCTGTGGTCCCCGCCTGTGAGTGGAAACCACACGGCCAGAGTGGCCAGCTCACTCTTGAGAGACAGATGGCAGAGGTGGAGAAGAACCGCCCCCGCGGAGGGAGATACAGCGCATTTAATCATAAGCACGTTCATCGTAATGGGGTTTCTTCTTTCAAATTAATCAACATGGAATGAAGCAACATTAAACCCACGTGTTTTATATGCTGGTTCGTAAGCATAATATCAACATCTACCTGGTGAAGATGAGGGTGTAAACAGGAACTGTGTCTGGGTGTTTCCAGAGCAAGCGGGAGGGACAACACGGGGAGGCTACGAGCTGCTTTCTGTCTGTTTCTCTTCGGTTATGTCAGCTGACCCGAGTTAAGAAGGTCGTCTCCATGATCGGGAGAAGGCAGCGCGCTCTGGGGGCTGGCCAGGTCCCAGGGCCACCCCGGCCGGGAGCTGTGGAAGAATCTGTGGTCGCCGCGCCTCCAGCAGAGGCTGTGCTGTGCTGTGCTTCACAGAACCTTTCCTCTCTCACGTGACTTCTACTTTTATCCATAAGCCGCGTGAGGAGGAAGATGGCAGAGGCTGGCTGGAAGCAGGCGAAACCTGCACCTTCCCTGTCCATGCAGCTCTGTCGTTACTTCAGTCTCCACAGTCGTAGCCTAAGGGACATGGTGACACATGCCTGTAGTATCAGCACTTGGGAGGCTGAGGCAGGAGGATTGCCATTGGTTCCAGGCCAGCCTGGCTACATAGTGAGTTCAAGGCCAGTTTGAATTACAGGGTGAAACCTTGTTTCAAAAACTAATCAGGCCAGAGATTTAGCTCAGTGGTTCCAGCGCCTGCCTAGCAAGCACAAGGTCCCTGGTTTGATCCCCAGTAACCACATACAGCAATACCGGGTGTGGTGACTCACACCCACCAGCAATCAGTGTCACACACCACAATGCCAGGTGTGGTGGCTCTCGCCTGTCATCCCAGCACTCGGGAGGCAGAGGCAGGAGGACTGCTGAGTTCGAGGCTTGCCTGGGCTACATAGTGAGCTCAGGGCCAGCCTGAACTACACAGTGAGACCTTGACTCAAAAAAAAAAAAGTTATAAAAAACAACAACAACAAAACTAAAGTAACAGTCTAAGTACCATTTTCTCTGGTGTTTTGGACTCTTGGCCAGGGTCGCTGCCTCAGTGGAGCAGGCGTACGGGAAAGCTCCCTCCCACCCCGCGAGCGCCGTGAAGATGAGAAGAAAGTGCAGAACGGCGCTTCTAAGCCAGCGTCGTGTTGGCGCCAGGGCCGAGGATGGGAAACGACAGTGTTTCCTCTGAGGGCGGCGCAGGCACAGGCGCAGGCGAGCACCCTTCGGCACGCACTGCTGGTGAGCTCGGCTCTGCACAGAAACTGCGGGACTTGATTCCGCTCCACTGGTGTGGAAGGTCTGGAGGTGAATCTCTTCATTATCAGCTTTTACTTCTTTACACTCCGTATGGTCTGGTAATGGGCTTTACACTCACACACGTGAAGACAGTTCTCCTCAAACGGACCGAGTGTGTACGTGGGATGCTGGAACGCTGACAAAGGAAATGCTGATTCCTTCGCCTTAATGAGGCTTCGAGTGCTCGGGAAGCTATAACTACTCCTTTTAATTATTTTTGTATATACTGTTGGAGATTAAAAGCCATAATATAATTAATATAGAAACTGCCTCTCTTCTGAGAGGTGTGGATTCTGTCTGGACTGGTGAAGTGATGAGGCTGGAATGCTCGGGGCGGCTGTGGGCACCGTTGCCAGCTCAGTGTGCCCAGCAGGATGCCGTTTCCCAAGGGCTGAGAGCCATGTGTGATCTATCTAGCGAGGTTCAAGACACCACAGGTCCATCTGCAGGGCGGCACAGGAAGAAGGCGCCCGGCCGCCAGAAACACAGGCTGAATTTCACTTTCTGTCTTCCTCTCCACAGCCTGGTGACCGCCCACAGGCTCCTCAACCGACCCCTCTAAACTCCTATCTCTTCCTCCAAGACACAGCGCCCAAGGCCCGAGAACCCTGGTCCCGAGGACGATGGACCAACCCTGGTCCTCAGACACCTACTTCCCCTGTGCGTGAGTCAGAAAGGACCAGCTCAAAACTGAGCCGGCCAGCAAGGGTCACACTCGGATGGTCACTGGCCTTGAAACAGGCAGAGCAAATAAACCCTGGTCTAAAAGAGCTGTAATTTTTTTCTTGTCTCTTTTTCAGAATCCAAGAAGCAACTTTTAAAAACCTAGCTAATGCACAGGAACTCATCAATGAGCTCCTCGCTTTCTTTATTCCAAATATCTTTAATTATTCTGGGCACCCACGGCTCACCAGCAGAGCCGAAGCCAGCCCTCCGAGGCGGGACACAGGCACACAGTGTCTCCAGGCGCTTCTGCTGCTGTCACCGAAGACCACGCTGGGTAAGTTATGAAGACCCTTCTGTTCTGCTCGTGGTCACAGCTACTGGACGTCTAGGAGCATAGCGCTGGCCCCTCTCACGGCAGAGAGGTCACCTGGTGGCACAGAGCCACGGCCAGCACGACAGCTTTTCCTCTTCTCACAGTCACCAGTGTCATGCGTGGCCCACGGCCCCAGTTACCCAGAGGACCTCCCCCAGTACCTTTAGGAATCGGAGGGTTCAGTTCCAGCACGTGACCTTCTGGGGGCCACCCAGACCAGTAGTTAGAGGCTGGAACCCGCAGAGTCCTGTCTCCACACACAGCCAGAGCTTCCGAGCTCTGTGACACGCAGTCTTCCGGTGAGCGCTTTTCCATACCTGACCCAGAGCCCCGATGGCCGACATGGGGACACAAGCTATGTGACCGCCCGGGTGACCCTCCACTGTGCTGCAAGCTGGGGAGTCGGCAGCTACCCGCACTCCGTGCCTGAGCACCCGCCCCCCACAGACGCTGCATGGGGTCACAGCCTGCCTGGGTGCTGCTTTAGGCTGGCCAAATTCTTCATGCTTGCTTTACGTTCTTCTTTGGAGAGAAGGGTCACGTGGTTCATTGTGACAGAATATAAACTGCATGGACCCTAAATTTAGAGGCAGAAAAATATTTTACATTGTACCTACGTTTCATACGAGCTGGTGTTTTAAAGACAGCATTTGATCTCCTCTTTTAAAGAATGCTGCCCTAACCCACAAGTGTAATTCCCACCTGGTCATCGGTCATATCTTGTGTGAAGACCCAGAAATGTACACGTATGTGGGCTGTCCGTGTGCTGAGTCCCACGGCTCTGAGCCCAGTCAACGTGGATGGGCATAACACTGAACTCCCCTCAGAAGTCAAGGCGACCGAGGGAGGTGACTGTTTTGTTTCTGCCCCACAAAGTTAATTTGTGAATCAACAAAAATACCCAGGTTTTCTAAGGGTTTCCTGAAGGAGTAGACAGCGCGGGGTAAGGACTTACATGCCTACCATGCAGGAACTCGTTACAGTGTATCACGCTTCTCCACCCTCCATCTCCAGCTGGCACACTACCGCCCCGGGCAGTGGTGGGACCTGTGCAGAAGGGGCTGTGTGGGTCGCTGGGGGCCCTGAAAGGTTTGCTACCAGCTCCCAGGGTGACAGGTGAGGGGGAGAAGCCACAGGCCCACAGCCTGGGAGTCGGCAGGGGCGACCCTCGGTACCCAGGCCCCCACAGGGCTCCTGGCACAGAACTCCCTTCTCCCACCCACGGTGGCCATTCCAGAAACACCCTCACTTGGTTAAACCAAGAGGAAAGCACGGAGAAGAGCAGGTGTCATCTGCTCAAAGAACAGTACTTCACGCTGCTAGTGAGAACCCAAGAACTACTGCTCTATCAGACATTTCACGACCTCCGTCACAAACTCGGTCAGGTATATAACAACCTTCAGGGCCAGAAATACTTTTCAAACACACACAGCTGTTTTATAGTTGCAGATGATAACAGCAGAAAGGACTTCTTGGTTATTGATGGTGCCATATGCACATGCACACATGCACGCACACGCTTGCACAGATGCACGCACACGAAAGGACTGTCCACCTTCACACGGGTGGCCTTCCTTGCAGTGTGAGCGTGGACCCATCAGGATGAACCTGTTCCCACCGCCCAGCTGGCCCGGCGACCTGATCCCGTGGCCGCACGGCCAGCGGCAGAGGGAAGGGAGGGCTGAGAACACACATGGCCGCTCTAATTGCCATGCCCGTTTGCTTTTTTACCTATTCTCTATCATTTCTAACATTGCTAGAGGATTTTGCTATTAGCTCATGACCAGAGTTCCCTTATTTCCAGTATATGTCCTTGGGAACATGAATGGTCTTTCCGGGGAGCGAGGCCGCTGCCGCCGCTGCCCCAGGTACCTTTGTCACCTGGGGACAGGTGTGTGAGTCACCTGGACCCCAACCATGGCGGGAAAACCGCAGGAGCCTCTGGACGGGTCCCTCCCGTCGGCCGGGCGGCTCGGGCTCGGGCTCGGGCTCAGCCTCTCAAGGTGCTGAGCGTGGGTCAGGCGTGTTTTTTAAGCCCTCAATTATTCCAATCATCATTTTTTGAAAGTAGAAACGCTCCTGGTGGCCCCACATTCCTGGAGTGGGTTCAAAGAGTTTTCTTCAGATTAACTTTACCTTCTTTTGGCTTCTGCAACCTCAAAGAAGTCAATTTATCTTTGGGGAAACTTTTTTGGGGGGAAGGCCTAGGTTTTGTAAACAAAGCGAGAAACTAAAGTTGGCTTCGTGTCGTACTTGGGGAGGCTGCAAAGACAAACACTTGTTTCCACGGAAAGGTACAGACAGAAGCCCCCAGAATGCAGGAGGGTGACAGGTCGGGCTTTGCTCAGGAAGTATGTTAGTCTCGTGAAGCTATTACATCTTCAGATTTTTTTTTTGTCATTATTAAACAAACGCAGGGCCAGAGATGTAGCTCAGTGACACTGGGCCTGCCTGACAAGCTTAAGGTCCTGAGTTCAATTCCCAGTACTGAGGGGGAAAAACCCTAATGCAACAGTTTAAATATTGGAGACTATCACCTTACTTGAAGTTCACTAAAAGCTCCTCTGCAGGCAGAAACAAACCTCGGTCCTGAGCAAAAATAGGAAGTCAAATAAAAATCTAAATTACATGATGAAAGCCTGGTGTTATGGCTGCAGTTAAGAGAACAGGTCTCTGTCAGTTAGGGGGACAAAAACTGAGTGTCCAGTAAATGTTTATAAAAAGGCAGAGACGGGAGGATTGCTGAGTTCTAGGCTTGCCTGGGCTACATAGTGAGCTCAGGGCCAGCCTGAACTACAAAGCGAGACCCTGTCTCAAAAAGAAAAAATGTTACAGAAGGTGAAAGACACAGTACCTTACAGCAGCAAAATGCTGGGTCTGCGAGGTGGCTTTAGATTCTTGAGGGTATAGTAGTGTTTAAATCTCACCACGTAAACCAGAATCTCTTTATGGGGAAGCGCTATGTTCTCATTAACAGCGTCTCAAAGGGGCCGTCGGGCGGCCGGGCCAGGATCGGTCCCCTCTGGAGCTCCGTCTCTCAAGAGCCGCTCAGAGCTATGCGATCACCACGAGGAAAGGCGCAGAATAATAAACGGCCAGGAACCAAATACATAAGATTTGCAGGACCACAGAAGAAAAATGATAAAGTTTACGTTGACTGTAATTTTTATTTTCCAAACCAGCTCTCTTTAAAGTTTGCTTTTCAGTACTTTTCTGTTTGTTTGCTCCAGGCAAACATTAATAATGTCCAGTTAAGTTCGGTTTATTAGTATATGTATTATGTTTCTGTGCTAGCAATTAATCTCAGAGTTGCCTATTTTATCAAAAGCTCCATTGTGTAATAAAGCAATGTTGGAGCATGAAAAATTAAAGTACCAAAAGCACATTTATTGCCCAAGCACTGAGTCTCTCCACATAAAGGACAGAGTCCAAGGCCGGGCTGAAGTCCTGGGTGACCACAGACCCAGCCTGCTCAGCCCCGCCGGCACCGCATACAGACCCGCCCGGCGCGGCTCCTCCTGCCCTGTGCCAGGCTTGCCACCAGGCGCAAGCGCACAAAGATTAAAAAGAAACTCTCTGTCCACTCCCAACAGCCCAGCATCCAGTGGCGGTGGAGGGGCACCGGCGAGCACTGACCACGGCCGCGCGGGACCAAGCCCTGGGGAAACAGCCGGCGCCACCTGGGGAGGAAAGGCGCACGGAGACCAAGGCCCGGGTAGGAGATGGCCCCCGGGCAGAGGGACGTGGGAGGGGCGCCGTGGCAGGGAAGTAGGAAAGGCGAAAGCCCACCCTCCGGTGCGGCACGAAGACCTTCACTACGGACAGGTGCACCGAGGCACCAGCGACCGCGCGGGCCGGGGCGGGAGGCCGGCAGCAGAGGCGCGGCCTGCAGGGCCGGCTGCAGCCGCGGGACTCCAGGCGCCCCGACCGTGGGCCTTCCCGAGCCTACCGCCACCCTAGGCACTGCTGCCGCCGGCCAGCGGGGGGACAGGGCCCCCTCAGGCGGCCCGGACGCCCACAGAGATGAATGCAGAAAACGGCCCAGTGGCTCCATCACTGGAATTTATTTCCTGCCTGTGCAAGTATTAAGCTTTAAAGAGAACTTGACCTGAATGTTTTAAAACACCCAAACCTCACATCCTACAGCGCTCGCCAGTTTCCTCACGGAGCTGAAGGTGCAAAGGAGTGTCGGGGCGGTTGTTCAGTGCCCCTCCACGGACACAGGCGTCTCCCGCCGCACACAGGGGACTGTGCCGCAGGCAGAGCTGATGCGCTGGCGCCCGGTGCCACCACACCGGCCCTGGGGGAGGCGCACAGCGCGCCGGGCTGGGCTCCGACTCCCCGCCTGCCGGCACCAGCTCTGGGGTTTACTCTAAAACGTCAGGGTTCTCAAGAGGTTCGTTTGGTGCTGTTTTTGATCAAATTTACTTTTCCTGTCCCCTTAAAAATACGGAAGCAGCCTAGTTCCATTTACTTGAGTTATTTCTAATTCTATTTTCCACAGAGAGAGAGAGAGAGAGCAGGTTGTGTGGCTCTGACGCTGGAATGGCATCTGCAGAACTAAGCTAACTAGGGAGGAACGGGGTGGGTGGGTGCAGCGGTACTGGGTGCTCGTGACGCCTGCACAGGCCTGTGGGGATTTGAACTCCCCATGCTCTGCGACCCAGCTCCGAAAGGGCGGAGTTGCCTCATCCTACAGCTTGTCCAGTCTTCTTGCTGGACAAGACTTACCCTCCTTGCTCTCAAAGGCAGAGCAGCCCAGGATTGGCTATCAAGAAGGGGGCTGGAGATTTAGCTCAGTGGCTCCCGCACCTGCCTTGCAAGCACAAGTCCCGAGTTCGACCCCGGGTAACCACATACAACAATCCCATGTGGTGACTCATGCCCACCAGTGATCAGTACCGCACCCCACAGTGCCAGCCCTGCTGGTTCACACCTGTCATCCCAGCACTCAGGAGGCAGAGGCAGGAGGATTGCTGAGTTCGAGGCTTGCCTGGGCTCCATAGTGAGCTCAGAGCTAGCCTGAACTACAAAGTGAGACCCTGTCTCAAAAAACAAAACAAAACACAGCAAGAAAGTAGCTGCCTTCCCCCTTCAAAGAGACCCCTGGAGAATTAAGTGCAGAAATGTTTTGATGTTGCTGGAATTTAAGTTTTCATGGAAGCATTGCCTTCATACAAAACTACTCCCAACAGAGTATGGTTTGAAAATTACTCTTAAGAAATTAAATTTGTATCAGGGCACAGACACAATCCTATAATGACATGCTAATAACTGGAAATGTAATATAATTGTCAGCTAAGTACCATGGAAAATTATAGGATTAATATTAACAATATACCTAATATATCCTGTTACAGAAAAGATTACTGTGAATCAAATCAGAGCCAGAGTTTGAATAAAGAGCCTATGGTTGGCCTCACAATTAACTACCAAATGTGATTGGTGACGGTCCCTTTGCCTCTGACTGTGGAGATGGGGCTGGTCTGACAGGCTGAGGAGCCTGTCCGATTCCACCCGGCCCCTGGCCTGTCCCGGAAAGGCCCACTTGACATGCATTACCCTGGCACGCCTGCCCGGAAGTAGGGAGGGTGCCTTAACTGTGTCTAGGGGGAGAAGCCTGTGTGTGAAGGGCTGACGCGCCAACGGTGCCACTTCGGGCTGTATCCCCGAAGCCCACACTCCTGCCGGCCTGCTCCTAACCCATCGCCCCCGTGGAAAGCACCACCCAGCCGGGTACGGCCTCCCCGGAGAAGGTGCTGGGACTGCTCGCTGTTGGAACTGCTCTGGCATTGAGTTCCGTGCACCAGGCAACCTGTGATCCGTTCAGAGCTAGGTGCCGGGGAGTGCCACCTGCTGTGTACGGAGAGCGCCCTAAGCCAACGTGTGCCAGCTGAGCCCAGTGCCCAGCCCAGCTACACACCGGACCCCTGGCAGCTGTGTCTCCTCACCCCGCTCCAGGTTGCCCCAGAACTCCCTCTCCAGACACTCGGCCGCCACAGTCCTGCCAGCCCCGCTGAGCTCATCCACGGCCCCGAATCAAGAACTGCCACCCACTGAGAGAGCGCTCACGCCCCGCCGTGCCGACTGCCTGTGACGCCCACCTTCTCCACCGGCTGTGCCCCAGGAGTGCCAGGCAGACGGACTGGCGATGTCACCTGGCTGCAGGAACCCATGACATTCTATCACTTTCCTTATGGGCCCCTGGGTCTCTAAAGCCCACCGTGTTGGACACTAGAGAAACATGGATTTGTTGAAAGGGGTCGCATGTCACGCGTCAGCATGGAGGCACAGACGTGTGCCCTCGCCCTGGGCCATCTCCCCGGCAAACCCGAGGCAGTGCCAGAGCGGCAGCCAGCGCCAGACGCTGAGCTCAGGGACCCTGTGGCGTCGTCCTTCACACAGGGTGGCAGTGGCTGTGTGCAGAGGAAAGCCCCGAGGTGTGTCACCAGCGCTCCCGTGGCACGAGTCCACAGGCCTCCAGACCAGACCCTGGCTCCCGGCCGGGCCCAGCCAGCCTGCACTGGCCTCAGGGCTTCGGGCCGGGCTGCACGAGACAGGCACAGGGTCCCCCCGAGATCCGGAGCATCATGTGCAGCCCGGGCTTTGCAGCCATGCACTGGGGAGCTCCAGATCCCCCTGAAAAAGCCAGGCTTTCAGAGCCTCACTGGGGACCACCTTCCCCCCAACTCTAGCACCAGCAGAGACCACCCCTCAGGCTTTGCCAGCGATTTTATTAGCATTTGTGGAAGAGTTGCCTGGTCTCCTTTTGCTTTTTCTCGGTCGTGATCACTTTATCGAGCACATGCAACTTCCTTGGCTCTCACGGCCCCTGACCGCTGATGCCCTGGTATCTTTCCGGAAATGGCCTCTCTGGGCAGCACCCTCTGTCTGGCCGCCCATCGCCTGACACAGTCACTGTCCCTCCTCCTGCCGATGCCAGGCCTGCCTTGGTTACGCTGTGATCACCAGCGCCTCACCTCAGGACTGTCACACAGAAAGTGCCTGATAAATGTTTGCAGAGTGAGTCGTGCATTTCTTCAGACCGGCGTTGGCAGATACGGCATCACCACTAGCTCTCTGCTCATTGTCACGGCTTTCACGCTCCGAGACAGTCAAAGCACAACAGCGACTGAGGTGCTTCACCCGGGGCTGCAGCTGACACAGGAATGTCCCTCGGGCTGCAGAACGAACTTATTTATGACCTCGAGTAATTGCTATGATTCAAGGAGCTTACAAGAAATAACTTGTGCGACTTGGAGAACTTTGTTCAGATGTTTTCAAAAGCAGCAGAATCCTCTTTGCCTGGCTTTGCTGTGCTGCCTCTACCAAGGCAGAGCTAACTGCCAAGCGCTCCTTCCCGCCCCAAAGCTGGCTGACCTCACGCCCCAGCACCACAATCTGAGCAGGCTTCGGAGACTTCCACCCACTCCAGCCAACAGTCCGCCATCCAGGCCGCAGGGCGCCCTCGGTGTTGGAAAGACGCCAACACAAGGTCCACGCAAGGTCAAGGGGCGAGTGTTCTCGGGCGTGTGTCCCTAGTTCCTGGCAGGTATCCGAAGCTGGGCAGAGGCTGAGACACAAAGGTGACACACAGATGCAAAGAGAAGACACAGGCCGGAATCCGGGGGTTTGGTCCCCATACACCACCTACTGGGTGTGGGAACCGGGAGAGTTCCCACCCACACTGCCTGCTGAATGGCACAAGGCACCCCCGGGGAGCACAGAGGCACTAGTGTGTGACCTGGAGAGAGCCGGGGGCACAGAAGGCCACCACCACGTGGAAGCTGCGGTGGAGAAGCAGCTGTCCAAGGGCTCCCTGTGCCAGGACAACAGGTCCCAGGGTGACAGGAGCCCCTGGAGGTGATGTGTCCTGGGCCGAGACAGCCTCCTGGGCACTGTGCTCGCATCACGGGCACCCGGAGGGCCAGGCTCCCAGTGCTCACAGTGGCAGCGCCTGGCCAGCGCACAGTGGGGTCAGATGCGACAGCCCCAGGACAGCTGTGGGCCTGGCCACAGAGGGCCCCTCTGTGCAAGGAGAGACAGGAGCCCACACTCCAACACGGGTCTTGGGCCCTCGGCCTAGGCTCGAGCAATACTCTGAAGCCCCTTCGCCGACGGGGCCTTATCAGGGCCTGGAGGGCTCTGGTGAACGGGCCGCAGACACTGAAGAATGGCTGATAAATAATGAATAACTTTGGTTTCTTTCCTTTTTGATCCCATTAGTAGACTGTAAGCAAAGGGGGCAGATGCAGTGTTCTCCCTGCCTCTCCACTTGCTGGGCTGGCACCGATGCCCTGTGCGGTCCTCAGGGCTCACAGTGGGGCACAAAGCTCCACTCGGCTTCCCGAGGGCAACAGCACGGCCTCCAGCACAGCCCTTCTCTCCCTGCCAAGGGCAGGCTTGACTCCAGCAAAGAGATGCGCAAGATTTTTGTTTTTCAGACTGAGCTTCAGAGCAAGGAATTTATGCCAGGATCTCGGGATAAAAGCAAACGGCCCCGCTTTCCAGGAAGCCACTTGTGTTCAAAGTCATAGATCTCAAAGGCAGGGAATGTGGTGTCCACACGTGTGCACTCTCATGCGTGTGCATTTCACAAGGGAGAAAAGTCCAAAAGCGGACAGGCAGTGAGAAAGAAGAGAAGTCAAGGGGCCGGAGATTTGGCTCAGTGCTTCCAGCGCTGGCCTCGAAAGCGCAAGGTCCTGAGTTCGATCCCAGTAACCACATACAATGCTGGGCGTGGTGACTCACGCCCACCAGCAACCAACACCACATACCACAGTGCCGGGCGTGGTGGCTCACGCCTGTCCAATCCCAGCACTTGGGAGGCAGAGGCAGGAGGATTGCTGAGTTCCATGCTTGTCTGGGCTACATAGTGAGTTCAGGGCCAGCCTGAACTACAAAGCGAGACCCTGTCTCAAAAAAAAAAAAAAAAAGGAAGCGAAGTCAAATCGGAAGGACTACAAGGGCTGAGAAGTCACCCTGTTCCCAGAGCACAGAAGCCGGCCACACTATCAAAGCTGAATCCACACTATGCCAGTAAAATGCTGGTATTATTTGCCATATTTGAATCTCACTGTACTTCTACTTAATTGCTCCTCTCATTTTCTTGGGTAATAATTATAAGACCAACTTTTTAAATAAAATAAAATTGTTCCTCTGCTCCCCGCAGACTGGCTGCTGAGCAGGTCACGGCACGTTCCCAGACCCCAAGTTCCCGAGCCCGGGGAGTGTGTGTCGAGCGCTGGGAACATGGCTTCTCTCCTGGGACGTGGGCCGGGCTGAGGAAAAGTCCTTGAGCTCCTTTGGCCTCAGTTACTGTTTATCAGATTGACAGGTCTGACTGGCAAACAGGTGTGTATGTGCTACAGTTGTGTGTGCACGTGTGTGATGAGGGCTGGGAGTGAATAAACCATGTCACAAGACAAACCAAACTCAAGGTGGGCTCCACTTTGGGTCCCCACCCTTCACCTGGTGACCAGCCGATCCCTGTGCTGTGTGGCGACCCAGCCAGGGCGAGACGGCAGTCTGGAAAGCCCTCCCTGCATTAGCTAAGAAATAAAAGCAAACATGGCTTTTGCAGCTCAGCACACCTGACACCCAAGGTGCTGGAAACCTTCCTTCTGCCCGCACTCCCCAGGACCTCGGGCTATTGGTCTGTAAAATGGGAGAATAAGTTGGGGGCTGGAGGGTTAGCTCAGTGGTTCCGGCACCTGCCTCGCAGGCGCAAGGTCCTGAGTTCGATCCCCAGTAACCACATATAATGCTGGGTGTGGAGACACGCCCACCAACAATCAACACTGAATACCACAATGCTGGGCGTGGTGGCTCACGCCTATAATCCCAGCACTCGGGAGGCAGAGACAAGAGGATTGCTGAGTTCGCGGCGGCTTGCCTGGGCACCATAGTGAGCTCAGGGCCAGCCTGAACTACAAAGCGAGACCCTGTCTCAAAAAGCAAAAAATAATGGGAGAATAAAAACTGTAAATATGAAAAAAGACTTCCACGCAGGCAGCATGTGGCTGAAGTGTTAAAGACTACTTAAAACCACATGCGTTACTGCTTGTATTTACAAATACTATTTGGAAGCTTTGAGATCCATTTTATGACTTCCCCGACTCCATCTCAGAAAGACTTACAAGGTTACACCCTTTCAAAGTCAGGCCGCCCTCAACTTTGGGTTACATTTGAGCGGCACTGGCAGGGGGCGTTTCTCCTCCTCCTTGGCACCAAAAGCGTGTGTGGCAACCCCCTCGGTGGTCCCAGCCCCTGCTGGGCGGCTCCGACACACCCCTCCTGCCTTGGATTCGCCAGCCCTCCAGGAGATGGCGCAGGCTTCACTGCGCCCCCAGGCTGCCTCCAGGCTGCGGACGCCTCCATAGGTCTTCTTGGCGGAACTCACCTTCCTGTCCAGACCCTGAGCAGGGGCACTGTCCGGGGCTGCGGCTCCCGGGACAGACCCTGAGGTCAGGAGCACCAGGCTCCTTCACCGCCCCCCTCCCTCTACTGGCAGGATGGGCTCTCGGAGGCCGCCGGCTTTGCCACCGCGTACTGCGTCGCCCAGGTGTGCGTGGGAGTGGAAAGCCCACTGGACGGGAGAACTAGAGACCGGTCTCCTGGTAGCACTGTGACTTTGCCAAGTGCTTCAACCACATGACCTTGGCTTCGACCTGCTGAATACTTAGTTGGCCCCAACAGGGAAGGCGTGGGGCACGTTTGAGAAACCCAGAGCAGGGCCGGAGATGGAGCTCAGTGGTTCCGGCACCTGCCTGGCCAGCTCAAGATCCCTCGTAACCACACACAACAATACCGGGCGTGGTGAGTCACGCCCACCGGCAATCACTACCACACACCACAGTGCCAGACGTGGTGGCTCATGCCTGTCATTCCAGCACTCGGGAGGCAGAGGCAGGAGATTTGCTGAGTTCGAGGCTTGCCTGGGCTACACAGTGAGACCCTGTCTCGAAAAAAATCCAAAGCACTGCGGCACATTATCCTCAGACACAGCTGACCTGATAGACGGGGAAGCGCTCAGCTCTCAGCCTGGCCTTGCTCTGCTTTCTCAGCCTCAGCTGTGACAGACGCGCTGACACTGAAGACGTGCGGACCTCATGTGTGGCGTGTGGACCCGCCCTGTCTCATGCTGCGGGCTCCTGGCATCGCGTGTCTGTGCGTCAGGACCACATGGAGGCCCCATGGCACTGCGGTGACGTGCTTCGCTGCCAGCCTGGCCAGCGCGCAGGCTGGCGAGGAGCTTAGTGCGCGCCCTTCTGGGTGCATCTGGGTGGTCTGAGCACCACGGCCTCGAGGTCCAGACCTGGCCCCGGCCCTTCCTCTCCAGAACCGCTTCCCAGTCACCCCGAACCGAGCACATCCCCTCCTGGCGTCGGGCCTTCCGTGGGCCCAGCTCACCCCGGGCGGACGGCGTCTCCTCGGCAGGGCGCAGCCCACACCGCGGGCGACTCACCGATGTCGAGCACCCTCTGCTTGGCTGTGTGCTGCCGCGAGTGCCAGTACTTCCAGTACTTCAGCTGCTCCTCGCGGTTCTTGTCCTCGCTGAAGACCACCATCACCACGCTCTGCGGGGAGACGGGGGTTTACCCTCTGCGCGGGGCGCTCTGGTCTCACGTGCCCAGGTGGCCTGGACGTCCTGCAGCTAGGTTGCCCTAATGTGGCTCTTCTCGCTTAAACAAATCCCAGGCCCGCTCAGCTACACGGCTGCCTTTGCTCTAAAGCGCTGGGGATACTTCTGGGAACGGAGTGGGGATGACCCGGAAATGAGAACAGAGCTGGGAAAAAAGAATCCTGCATCAATTTTTTAAGGACATAAACAATGAGGTGAACCAGGTGCCCGAAAATGAACTGTTTTGTGAAGTTAGTCAAAACATCAAAAAATTCTTTTTGTATTGAAAATAATGTTGTTGAAATTTTATGTCCTTAAACAAAGAATCTAGCACCATTTGTAAAAATGCAAATATCTTGGGGCTGGGGATTTGGCTCAAGTGGTACCACACCTATCTTGGAAGCACAAGGACCTGAGTTCAATTCCTAGTACCGCAAAAAAAAAAAAAGCCAATGTCTTCTCTTGGCCAGTGAAGACCCTCAGGCTAGCACTGAGTGGGTAATGAGGGAAATGCTAAGAAAATGAGGGAAACGGTAAAAGAAGAATTCGTATCAATGAGCAAAGGTTAAACTACAGCTACTTCACACACCTAAGAAGTACAAGGGCGACTACGTCATCATTTCAATGTAATGTGGATAAAAAAAATGAGGTTGAGAAACTCATTCTGTTTTGGAAAATAAAGCCCAGTGTCTCTGACTCTGCATCCCCAGCAGCTGCACGAGAGTAAACACGCACAGACGCATGCCCACCTAGGAGGGGCAGCGCCAGAAGCAAACAAGGACCCGGTGGTGGTAGCGAGTCTCGGGCGCCTCCTCTCACCCCGCACTGTCTGCCCGTCCCGGGAGAAGCCCTCGCCCCGGGCCTCCCGGAGACCTTCCCCTCGGTGGCAGTTAGGCACGCGGACAGCCAGCGGGAACATCTTCGCACTGACTCTGAACAAGGCACACGGTTCAGGCCAGCGGGCTGAGGGCTCCCAGCACCTCCATGCTGGGGGGGCTGTCGATTCAAAACCCAGCTCCTTCCTAACCCACGAGTGAACACTTTTTAAGAAAGCAGATGTGCCAGGCGTGGTGGCTGACGCCTGTCATCCCAGCACTCAGGAGGCAGAGACAGGCGGATTGCTGAGTTTGAGGCTTGCCTGGGCTACATAGTGAGCTCAGAGCCAGCCTGAACTACAAAGCGAGACCCTGTCTCAAAAAAAAAAAAAAAAAGAAAAGAAAGAAAGCAGATGTTCAGTGGTTCCAGCATCTGCCTTCCAGCAGGTACAAGATGCCTGGTTTGATCCCTGCTAACCATGCACCACAGTGCTGGGTGTGGTGACTCATGCACCCAGCAATCAGTACCACACACCACAGTGCCAAGTATGGTGGCTCCCGCCTGTAATCCCAGCACTCGGGAGGCAGAGGCAGGAGGATTGCTGAGTTCAAGGCTTGCCTGGGCTACATAGTGAGCTGAGGGCCAGCCTGAACTACAAACGGAGACCTTGTCTCAAAAAGAAAGAAAGGAAAAAAAAGAAAGAAAGAAAGAAAGAAAGAAAGAAAGAAAGAAAGAAAGAAAGAAAGAAAGAAAGAAAGAAGGAAGGAAGGAAGGAAGGAAGGAAGGAAGGAAGGAAGGAAGGAAGGAAGGAAGGAAGGAAGGAAGGAAAGAAAGAAAAAGAAAGAAAGAAAGAAAGAGAAAGAAAGAAGAAAGGAAGAAAGGAAGGAAGGAAGGAAGGAAGGAAGGAAGGAAGGAAGGAAGGAAGGAAGGCAAGCAAGCAGATGTTAGAAAGCATCTGTGGCAAAGTGTGCCAGGTTACGGGGGTACAGAAGCAGCATGTCTCCAAGGACATGGGTTGGTGGCAAGGAAGCGAGCGAGGCTCTGCCCTCTGGGACGTCCAGCTCGGCCGCTCTTCACCTTTTCCTCACCTACTGCCTCAACCTCCCGCTCATCTGTAGATATACCAGGTGCCTGGTATTTATTTCTACCCCAAATAAAAATAACACCTTTTCTGAAATTTAACAGAGTTGGGTTCCGGAGCCCAACGGCCTGGGATATACCCACATGCCTGTAACTTTGGCCATTTGCTAGCTCAGTAACATCACAGGAACTCGGTGCTTTCTCCACAGGGCTGTTGTTCACTGCAGTTAATTACAGACAGGCAGAGTCTGACCCAGTGCCTGGCATGCTGCACGACTCGATGAACATGATTGGTTGTCTTTACACCTCCGTGAGCCAGAACGTACTAATTGTGAGTCACAGCTGGTTGGCCCCCCTCAAGCTGCAGCGGCTCAGGGGGACTCTGCTCTCCTGTGGAGTAAACTCGGGCTGTGCTGTACCCTCGCTCACCAAATGTTCCAGGGGAATAGGTGGATGGGAAGAGGGAGGAAGGCAGGTGGCACGCAGCTAATGAAGCAGGAAGCCGGTATTTTTTTTTTTTCTACACAGGGTCTCGCTTTGTAGTTCAGGCTGGCCCTGAGCTCACTATGGTGCCCAGGCAAGCCTCAAACTCAGCAATCCTCCTGCCTCTGCCTCCAGAGTGCTGGGATGACAGGCATGAGCCACCACGCCCGGCACTGTGGTGTGTGGTATTGATGGCTGGTGGGTGTGAGTCTCCATGCCCAGCATTATATGTGGTTACCGGAGATCGAACTCAGGACCTTGCACTTGCGAGGCAGGCGCCGGAACCACTGAGCTAAATCTCTGGCCCCCAGGAAGCCTTGTGTAACAGCCCAAGAGGGGCCTTTTTACAAGGGACCAGGAAAATCCTTCCGCCCCCGCACAGAGCTCTGCTACGATTTTCCCTCTAGTTCAGAGGGATCATGAGTCCTGCCCGTCTTGGTGGCAGCAAGCAGGCTCAACACTGGCAGGCATCCAGACTGTGGGCTCGGCTCTGGCTGCATCCCCGCACCGGGAGTGATCCGTGCCAGGGACTCCTCGCAGGGACCACAACTCACCCACCGGGCCCCAAGTGTGTCCTGTGCTGCAGAACACTTTCCAGCAAAGCTGCAAAAGTATTGAACGTGCTCAGAACAGAGGGCACGCCCTCGGCCGCATCGCAGCCCGACATCCAGCCACGTTTGTGAAAAAGTACGATCAGGTGAAATCCACAGCTGTGCAGCGGGAGGCAGTGAATGGAGCAAGGAAAATTCCTCAGGTCTAGTCAGAAGGCGCGCTCTGCGGCGCTGCCGCCCTGGGGTTTATTAGTTACCGATTAAAACGATAAACTACAAGCCAGCATGCTGTCTTGGCCCAAGTCTCTGACATTTGTTCTAGAGTTGTTTATTTTGGAGTGTTCTCCCACGCCATTCCTCAAGGCCGAGGGTGGCAACTCTATGCCTCTGATCCCAGACTACATTATTCTACGAACGTGGCCGTACCCTGACTTTGCTGATGGGGTGTCGGAAGCACTTGTTGTCCCCGGTCTCGCTGAGCGTGATGGCGTAGAACTGGCCCTTGTTGAGGTAGGTCATGGGGCCCTCGCCCTGCTTCTGGCGGAGGGACTTGGTGGCTTCCAGGGTGTACTGAAATGTGCCGCTGTGAACAGAGAGCAAACAGGGGTCAGATTCGCTCGCCTGGGTGTTTCTGCCTTCCTGCCCTGTTCGCATCAATAGCATTTCGTATGAAGATTAACTAACATTTACTGTATTTCAGAAACACAACCCAGCATATGGCAAAAGAGACGAGGCCAGACCAAAGGTCATTGCCAGAACAACCTATATACAGCACTTCTAATAGTGGCCCATAAACCAGGTGGCTGGGAAGGGGAAAGTCCATGGCGCGAGCCGTGTGGTTTGTGCAGAGACGCTGGCGGGTCTCAGCGGCGCTCGAGTCGGGCCTGAAGCTCATGGGCTGATAACTGCTGCTACGTGTGAACGCTTCTGTCCCGCTCAGGACACCTAACTTGTTTTCTTCCTTCACTTTTAGTCATGAGAGCTAGCTGTCTTTTTATTAAGATGTGGTGCCTAGCCATATCTCAACAGAAAATATTTCAAAATGTGAGACTCCAAAACGGAATCTAATATTCACTACCGAGAATCGAGTTCCTGAACGGGGAGGGCATGTTCTGTTTGTCCATTTGTTTTTGCTTTTTGTGTCTGGTTTTTATGCCTGCAGGGAGACTCAGGCCAGGGCCGCTGCTCATCAAATAAAGTTTTGTTGGTACACAGCTTCAGTCCTCCCTGTGTGCGCTGGATGTGACTGCTTCTGTGGTGTGACTGCAGAGCCGGCCGTTGTCACGGAGAGTGCCGGAGGCTCTCCAGCTCGTCACAGGAATACAGTCTGGCTCAAAATAATTTCCCTAATATTTTAAAACTATGACATGATTCACAAAACAGAAGCACTGACTATTCCCAACCGTGACTATGAACTGTTTAAAATGAACACAACAGGCATGAACCACCATCTTTTTTTGTTAAATGTTTGTCCAGAAAAACTTATTTCTATGGATAAGATCAAAACATATTATACACATTGAAACCAGAAGGAAAAAGAATATGTGAATATGGGAAAGGGTGGGCTTTTCCTGTCAGGCACTTCTGTAAGATTTTGCCTATGCTTTAACTTTTGTAATAAGAAACCATTTTGAGGGCCAGAGATTCAGCTCAGTGGTTCTGGCGCCTGCCTCCCAAGCGCAAGGTCCTGAGTTCAATCCCCGGTAACCACATACAATGCTGGGCGTGGTGACTCACGCCCACCAGCAATCAACACCGCATACCACAGTGCTGGGCGTGGTGGCTCACGCCTGTCATCCCAGCACTCGGGAGCAGAAGCAGGAGATTGCTGAGTTCGAGGCTTGCCTGGGTTACATGGTGAGCTCAGGACCAGCCTGAACTACAAAGTGAGACCCTGTCTCAAAAAAAAAAAAAAGAAACCATTTTGAGAGGCAAAATATTCCTCTCACATGACAAGAGTCTAGGGCATGAGCTGATAAACTGAGCAGATTCCACAAAGTATATCTCAGAAGAAGATGGGAAAAAATTCAGGACAGAACAATCATTTGGCCAAAACAAAACAACACAACAGGGCAATTTTGGTGCAGTGCTGCCGAGTAACAGAATTTAACGTCAGGATATTAAGAGTCTCTGCTCAGGAGTTTGTACTTCAACTGTTCCAAAGACCAGGATGTGAAGAAAGCTGGGCCGCTTTTCTCAGGACGGGCACAGGCAAGCAAACCTAAAGCAAGCTGCGCCCCTCAGCCTGCCACAGCCCCACGGGACCCCGGGGCTCTCGGCACCCCCGTGTGGCTCAGTGCGGCCTGGGAGCCGTGCTCGTCTGGCGGTGCGGGGGCCAGCGAGGGTCACGCGGCTCTCCCTGCCCGACGGCGGGTCGGACGCGTGACGCCCGGAACCGTAACACCCGCGCGCTCCGTGCATTCCCACAGTTCATTTCATCTGACTTTATTTTTGTAATGGAACGTCTTTCTTCCCCGGTGTTATTATTTATTAGCCCGCATTTGCAGCCACAATGCGTACATCCCTCGGGCGGAGCTGCTACCTGGACATCATGCATCTCAGCTCCTTTTTCCACCCCTCCCTTCCCTCTGTTGTCCTTTCTCATCTCCAATCCTCCTTCCCTCTGAGAAAGAACTTTCACCCTGTTTCTCATTATCTTTGATTTTGCTCCTTATTTATATTGTAGGTTTCTCATATAAGAGAAAGCACGTGACACCCAAGTTTGTGCGTCTTTATTTTGTTTCACATTATGGTCTCATGCTGCATCTGTTTGGCTATACGTGGCTCCACTTTATCCTTCTTTACGGCAGATTAAATCTCACATTCTTTTATTCCTATATTTTAGAAGGAGGTTGGGCCAAGGCTGGAGAAAGGATGTAGAAGTTCATTTGCACAGAGAAAAGAATGAAGGCAAAGAAAATCAGATTTTCTTAATGAAAGTGCACAAAGAAAAAACAATTTGAAAGTTTAAAAGTCTAACTTTGGGGCACCACGATAGGGTTCTCAGTGAAAAGGCACCTCCCGGAACGCACCTTGAGGTCTGGTCGCACATGTACTCCTCCGCCCCAACGGAAGCACTCCGAAATTTCTGCAAGATTCAAGTTACCAAATTAAAACAAATAGGTGGGTCATTATCTCCCCATGCATATACCTTGTTTCACCCTCTCCTTAGCCAGGAAAACTGCATCTTTGTGGCATTATGATTTCAGCCCATGGAACTCACACATCACAGACTCCCACGCCTGCTTCCCCTTGAGAACCACACTCAACGAAAAGCACCTCGGCACTCTGCATTTCATTCACACACTGCAGGGATCTCAGAGCCTGGAAGTACCGGAAAGCCATCCTTCAGACCCACGAGCACCTCTCGATCTGCTGTCATCTCCAACATCTTCTCCAAAGATAACAAACTCTGCATGAATTCACAGGAGCCACGTGATAGAGCAGAAGCAAGACAGGAGAACGGCTAGCAGCACAGTTCATAAAGCAGGTGGCAGGGAACCTAGGACACTCATGCCACAGCGGGCACTGCATGCCAGAAGATTCGCCATCACTGGTCCAGGGTCAAGCGCCAGGTCTTCTCCCTGACAGTTGTGTGAAGTGAAGCAAGTGTGACATGTTCTCTGTCTGTTACACAGCTACTTACAGTGATTAGAAGGAGTACACAGGTTAACACGGTACTAAGAAAGTGACTGACACACGTGAACACGATATATGCTTATTAAACACTAATATATAGAAGTAACTGACCATGTTATAATATTTTAAGAGTAGGACTTCGGAGGAAACTCTAAGTGTAGTATAGCATGGAAAGTACTTGTGTCCAGAGATTTTCAGTTATGTATAAAGTACAAATAGGACACACTTGGCTACGCCTTAGAACATTTTCAAAAGGACACGCCCTAAAGCCCTCACTCACTCTTGATCCCAAAGTGAACAGAGAAGAGCACTGGTGAAAAAGCACTTGCCTGGCCACACACAAGCCCTTTCCTTGTCGCTCTCAGCGAAGCCATCTTCCTGCCTCCCATTATGTACATAACTTCCATTCTTTGTCCAGAATTCCTATGCCTTCCCTCCTCAGCAAGAGTTTCCCAAACTTTCTCCCCAACTTCTGCCCACCACACCACTTTATCGTGGTTTTATGCACATGTTTATGATTCTGCCTATCCAGTCTTATTCTTTGGAATCGAGAAGATCTTCCCTCAAAGCTTACCAAGTAAATCCATGACACGAATCCCTCTACACAAATATTTATCCAGTGGGTGAATAATTGGGGGGGGAGGTTGTGATTTGTATTTCTTTTACTGTCAGTCAATTAGCCAAGTACCAGTGGATACTTTCTGGAGCTGTACCAGAAGAAACACAGAAATTAAATAAATAGAACAAGCTCAGAAAGATAAAAATTGGTGGAGAGACAGAGTAAACTCACATGAAAAGTAGCAACAAAATAAACTAAAATATAGCAAAGAACTGTGTGTGAAAGTCTGTGTTGAATCGCTGACTTGTTTGTCCATTAATTCACGTGTCCTTATAAGAAAAGCATGAAGGGGCCGCAGATTTAGCTCAGTGGTTCCAGCACCTGCCTTACAAGTGCAAGGTTCCTGAGTTCGATCCCTGGTAACCACACATACAATGGTGGGCATGGTGACTCACGCCCACCAGCAATCAATACCACATAGCACAGTGCAGGGCGTAGTGGCTCACACCTGTCATCCCAACACTTGGGAGGCAGAGGCAGGAGGACTGCTGAGTTCGAGACTTGCCTGGGCTACATAGTGAGCTCAGGGCCAGCCTGGTCTATAAAGTGAGACCCTAATCTCAAAAAAAAAAAAAAAAAAAAAAAAAGAAAGAAAAGCATGGAATATGCCTTACGGGGAAAAATAGATAAACAGAACTGTCAGGAGATTCCCTAGGCTGTGAGCTTCTTTCTGATTCCAAAAGACAACACATTGACTGGGAGAACTGAGAGGACATAACCCAGGTAAAAGAAGCCAAGGTGAAGCAGGGGGTATAAACAGGGTGGGTCTATGGGGCCAAGGACACAGCCTGGCCTGAAAGTCCTGGTCTCTGCTGCTCAGTGTAGTAGCCACCCACCTTATGTGCTATTTAAGTTTATTCAGAGTAGAACTGAATAAAGTTACATATTCAATTTTTCAGCTAATTAGCCACATCTCAGTACTAAATCACCATATGTGGCTGCCATATTGGATGGCACAAAAGAAAATTTGCATTGTTTCAGAAAGTTCTATTCCACTGAGATGAGTCATAGACAGTATGGCATTGTGGAGTAGGAAGCTAGCACAATTTAAACAAAAGAATTTCAGACAATGACTTTGCAACTAAAAGGATTCATTTCTGAGTCCTATGTTGGAAGGAAGGAGCAGTAACCCGTCTCCACTCTGGTGCATCCGCATTACTCACGGTGGCCTGAACAAATCGACTTCCCACGCCGTGTAGCTCAGCAGCTGGGGGAGGGTGGCCCTACT
>PVIC010010876.1:0-10749 GCA_004025085.1 Thryonomys swinderianus
AAAAAAAAAAAAAAAAAAAAAAAAAAAAAAAAAAAAAAAAAAAAAAGCATAATTCGGGCCAGAGATTTAGCTCAGTGGTTCCAACACCTGCCTAGTAAATACAAGGTCCCTGGTTTAAGCAATCAGTACCACAGTACAATACTGGCATGGTGGCTCACGCCTGTCATCCCAGCATTCGGGAGGTAGAGACAGGAGGATTGCTGAGTTTGAGGCTTGCCTGGGCTACTAGTGAGCTCAGGGCCAGACTGAGCTACAAAGCGAGACCCTGTCTCAAAAAAAAAAAAAGAAAGAAAGAAAAAAAAAATTGCCTTAATCTATTTATTTTTTTGTGGTGCTGGGGATTAAGCCCAGCATCTCATGTATTCCACCCAAGTCCTCTACCACTGAACTACCTCCTCAGCCCTTTACATATTTTTTTAATATATTCTTTTTCTAAAAGCTAGAATGCAGGCTGGGAATTTAGCTCAAGTGGTACTGCGCCTACCTTAGAAGCACAAGGGCCCAAGTTTGATCCCTAGTACTTAAAGTCTAGTTGTTAGTAAACTATTTCTTGAAGATTGCATAAAAGAATGTTTCTGTAGCCATGTAAGTGGAAATTTCTACACTGTTAAGACTAAAATTCAAGGATATCCACAATAAACAAAATTCAAGAACATGCCTTAATTCAAAACAGAGCTCACCTCCTGATGTGTAGAATCCTTAAGCTTAAACTCATATTTTCTGATTTTTTTCTCAGTTTCAACATCATCTTCTTGTATCCAGGTTCTTTTTTGGCTACTGCTGATTTCTTCTACTTGGTCTTCAGACGGTGAAATCTCTTTTGTATTTATCTCAATCAAAGCCTTTCCTTCAATTTCTATGCTAATTGAGTCTGAGGAATTAATTTCACCAGAATATACAGGAAGATTTTCTTCATTTATATATTGAGATGGACTTAAATTCAGTTTAGCTGCAATAGGTCCAATTCCCGAAACTTTGCTAGAGACTGCTTGAGTTTCTAAGTGACTTAAAGTACTTGTATCTACTAGAATCTGCTCTAAGTCTTCAATACCAGTGACACTACAATTTCTCTTGTTTGGCAATCTGGGCAAAAAGATTCCCAAAGAACATCTCATCTTATCTTTAACTGTCTTTAATGATGCAGAGGTAGTTTCATTTCCTTTGAGATAATTTTTATTTTCTTCAACTTGGTTATGTTTAGCATTACTGGAGGCTATATTATCTGTTTCTCTAGGTTGCCCTATCATGTTATTGAGTGTCTTGTTTTCTAATTTGAGTAATTCTTCTGAAGATAGTGTGTAAGTAGTTTGAAAATCTAAAAGCTCTCCAGGTTTTCCATTCAAATTATTCAGACTTGGCTTGACACTCCTAAAACATGGAACATCAGATGCTTCTCTAGTACTGGGATGGGTTTCAATGACTTGGGTAGTCAAGTCTGTGTTACTATGGATATCTATAACTGTATTAGATTTAGCTGGCTGAATATTTTCCTTTAGTTCTTTTTTATAGACTACACCAAACTGTTTATTATTGAGCATTTTTGATTTGCCTGAACATGTGGGTACAAAGCAATTTTCAGTAACATTATTTAAACTCTTATTTTCAGTGTTGGAGAGTTTTGATTCATCTTCACTGACAGCATTCTGTTCTTTTTGGGTTAATAGAGATTGTTGGGTTGAGACATTAGGCTGAGAAGTAACCAATGTATTAACAAAGCCCATTTGATCCTTTGTGAGCTTAAAAGACACACGCTTTGAATTAAGTTGAGTCATTTCCCCCAGATTCTGATTATGTTCTAAGCTTTGACTAGCTAATAGATTTTGAGGCTCTTTTTGCAGATCTTGATCTTTGAGCAGTGTTATAACACAGTCTGTCTGTCTTTTGGAATCAGTTAGGGTAATTTCTTCCTTCTCTATCAAAGCACAAGGAGCCAAAAGAGGAGGCAGTGCCTCAGATTCCAAATATTGACTGGATAAATTATCTGCAAAAGCAAGATCATTTTGCACTAGACACTTGCTGACTTTCTTATCTTTATCACATAAGGATGTGACATTCTCTAAATTATCAAAAGGAGAAAAAACATCTGATGAACAAGAATAATTATCACTAGAACCACAAATAGCAGCTACACGACTGCCTGTAAGATCTACATTTTTTATATCTTTACTATTTAAGTCACAGCTTTTAATTTTGGCTTTTTGCAATGTATAATCCTGGTCTACAGCTTTTTCCGTGACCTTTTCATCTGCAACAGGCTCATAGAATTTGATAATTTCCATTTCACTTTGATGCCCAGAAAATGTATTAGTAGGAATAACAGATATCATATGATCCTTTTGCTCAGGGTGAAGAACGACTTTGTTTTCTACAGCCAGTGCTTGGTTTTTAGTTTTTTCAACATAGGTGTCATCCTTAGGAAAATAAATGCTCAGGTTTTTTTCTCTTTTTACTCCAAATTTAGGATATTCCTGAAGTATTTTTTCTGTGGCTTGACAATCAATGAAAACAGTATGGGACTTAGTGACTTCCAAATCATTACTATCTGCAAACATTACAGTCTTGTCCATAGGCCTCATAGTTACTTCATCTGGTGATACAGTTTTACATGCTGAGGGAATCATATGACTTCTGGTGATTGCCATGTCATCATGCCCAGAGTCATATATAGCAGTGCTAGAGATTCCTGTTGAAGACACCACACCGAAGTCTTTCTTCTCTTCAAGGGCACTTTTATTATTTATTCCTACCATACAACTCTGGGTGATATCCATGTCATTTTTATCATTCTCTGAAAATGCAATGGTCTTGTCATTTTTGAGCCTAAGTCTTTTTCTTCTCCCACTTTTGACTGATAGAGGCTCACTCATAGATCCAGGATTTTGTACATCTTTGACATTTTTCCAAGTGGTTAATTTAGTCATGTCCATGTTCTCATCTGATATAAATGCCACAGCTTTCTCTGTAGGACCTCTATTAGACCATTCCTCTAGCACTGTTACCTGGCCGTCTTTTGGTGCTAGATGATCATTTTCAGAAAAGAAAACATTCTTGTCACCAGGAGATGTCACTTTTGGTTTTTGTAACCTTTTCCTTCTGGACTGTTCAAAGTTAGTTCTATCTGGAAGTATGGTTTTCTCTCCTGCTTGGAAATCAATGAAAACAGTGCGAGACTTGGTCATTTCTAGGTCATCAAGACTATTTACAAACATTAAAGTTTTGTCCATAGGCCTACTGGGTCTTTCATCTGCTGAGACAGGTTTACATTCTAAAGGAGTTGTGTGACTCCTGGTGATCTCCATATCATCCTGCCAACATGCATACAAAATGGTTTTAGAAGGTTCTGCCAAAGGTAGCAGAGGAGAGTCAGGTTGATCTAAAACAGGTTTGTGGTTTATCTCTACTGTGTAACTCTTAGTGATATCCATATCATTCTCATCACCCTCTGAAAATACAATAGTCTTATCAATTTTTAGTGCATCAACACTTTTCCTTCCACCATTTTTGACATTTTGTTTCTTTCTTAGAAATTCAGGTTTCTGTATATTGTCTTCAAACATATCCTTATCATTACACATAAAGACTTCAGTTTTTTGCACAGGATGGTTGTCACACTGTTCCACTTTTACAGCTGTCTGTGTGCTTTCTCTTGGCAGCTGGGTGGTTCTGTGTTCTACATTAGTATTCTTAATTTCCTGTACTTCAGCAGGACCAAATCCAATGACAACAGTGTGACTCTTGGTTAGATCCATAGTTTCCTCCTCTGAAGAAGTAGGCATCATATTAAGAGAACAATCAGGTGTAGGATCAACTAAACTTTTCCTCAGTGGCTCTGAAAGTATAGAATTCTGGCCTACTACAGATTTTACTGTATGACTGTTAGCAGAAGTACTATGATACTTCATAGCAGACTGTTTTTCTAATGAAAATAATGGCTCTGAATTATAAAATTTATTCTTAAAGACTGTGTTCTTTCCTAGAGCTTTAGTTCCAGAATCTGTTGCAATATCCATGACAGTCTGAGTTTGATTTTCTGTTTCAGATGAATTATCTGCAGTGGGTAAAACCTGTAATGTGTGGTTAGTTATCAAGTTCTCACTTGAAATTGCATTTCTATTATTTCCTAGTGGTGCCTGTTTATCAGGAACTGCCCCAGTACATACCATATTGCAGTTTGGTGCTGTCTCATCATAATCAGTTGATGGAAGAGAATCTTTATCATGGTAGGGCAGGCTCTGTTGTAATCTTCCCTTAGGTACACCAGAAACTAAGCTATAATTTACATTCATTTTTCTATCTTCTGACCCAATTAAGTAATTTTGGAGCATCTTTTCTTTTTCAGATATTGGTGCAGCTGCTATCTGTAAATCTTCGTGATCTTGTTTAAAAATTTGATTATCTATTGCAACTGTGTGGCTCTTGGTAATGTCCATGCTGTCTCCTCCCAAGTAAGTAGTTTTCTCTGTGAGATAAGGGATGCCATCTGGTTTGGGATATATTTTAAAATAATTACTGTCACGCAAATTTGTCTCCTCTTTCACACTTGAAAGACACTTGGTCAATTCCATGGTATCATTACAAGTAGAATAAAAAACTGTCGTATTACCTTGAATAAGTGGACTAGAGCATACAGATTCTTGAGTCACTGCCAATGTTCTGGCACCTTGATCAGAAGTCTGAGTGACTGTGCAAGCTTTGAAATCTGTAATGTGACTTCTGGTTATATGTACTTTATCTTGAGGGTTTAAGGAAGGGTCTGGATGAGTAGCATTTAATTTATTCTTAAAGACTATGTTGTTTTCTAGAACTTTAATTCCATAATCTGTTGCAACATCCATGACAGTCTGAGTTTGATTTTTTGTTTCAAATGAATTATCTGTAGAGGGTAAAACCTGTAATGTGTGGTTAATTGTCAAGTCCATACAGTCACTGCCATAAATAGTAATGTCACTTTTAAATTCCTGTAAGTTGGCTTCACTGGTTGTGGGAACTAAAGTCTGAATATTGGCTGTATGACACTGGGTTAAATTCATTCCATCATCCTGTTCTCTAAAGATTCTGGTTATATTACTACTTTTTTCATCTACATTAAGAGATGTACGTATTTGATGAGCAGAGGAGACATTATTTGTTTCCTTAGAGTAAATAGGGATTTCAGAATTTTCTTTATTTGGCCCTGTAAAAGGAGAAGCATTATACTTCTCTGTTTTCAATCTTTTTATAAAGTCATTAGAATTTATTTTATTTTCTGAAGTGTTTTGATCTAAAGAAAAATTTAATTCTTTTTTCATTCTTGAATCCTCAGTGTGGCATTTTAAGTTAGCCAGAAAGGATGTAGTATCTATCTTAGTGGAGTTTTCATTTTTGGAACAATCTAAAAGGTCTTTAGTAATCAACACAGTGTGACTTGCTGTCATATCCATCTGGTTTTCATCTGAAAAGATAACTGTCTGGTCATTTGCATGTTTCCCTTCCTGGTTGTGTTCTATACTTGAAAACTATTGGGAAAGAAAATATAAGAGATTAGATCAAATGTAAATTAAAAAAATATTTTACAATATTATTATGTAAACAGTTCTCAGTAATGACTCAATGCTGTGGTATACTGTATGTAATTTATATTTAAAAATTGTGTAAAGGGTGACTAATTTACTTTTTAGTGTTTGGGAATAAATTAAAAATTTAAGATTAATTGTATACCTTCTAAAATGACTAGAACATGAGAAAGAAAAGAAAAATAATGAAAATATAAATGTAACCATAGTGAAGATTCTATATTGGATAGGCCATTCTCATCCTAAACAAAAAAGTCTTGGAAAGGCACATGAGAGCTCATTTATATTACACTCTTGACTCTGGTCCTTTATATGGAAAGACACTGGTCAATGGCTTATTGCTCAAAGTATGGTCTGTGGACCTACACACTAATATCAATGAGACTATTACAAATATAGATTCTCACGGTCTACCTCTTATCTACTGGATATGAATCAAACTATTTTTTTTAAAGGAGGGAGGTTTAATTGGCTTTCAAAGAATCTATACGTTAATAAAACTCTGATAAAAACTCATGTTCATTAAACATTTTAGAACTTCTGATATATCTCCCTATTACTTAAATCAGCAGTGATTTAACTATCATTAGTTAACTGGGTAAGTAGGAAGTTTTTCCAGTCAATGCTGATTCATTTTGCTAAATCATGCCATTACTATAAATTTTTTTGTCTTTTAAAAGTTTTAGCTATAAAGATTTAAAAATAAAGGTACTTGCATGAATTCATACCTCTCTTTCCTGCATCTGAGTCTGAATGGGAGCACAAAGCAACGTGTTCATCCCTATTGAGAAAAAAGAAGATATTAGAGTCACAAAAAATTTATATCACAAAGAACCTGATTTTCCATTTTTAAATCCTTATCAGTTAGTTAAAAGTACTGTATTTACCAGCTACTAAGTTCTTCATAAGGACTTATGATATATTTGCCGTGTGTGTGTGTGTGTGTGTGTGTGTGTGTGTGTGTGTGCTGTGCAGTGCTGGGGATTAAACCCAGTGCCTCACTGAGCTATAGTCCTATCCTCTAACTTCTTTTTTTGAGACAGGGCCTCACGTTTTGTAGTTCAGGTTGGTCCTGAACTCACTATGTAGCCCAGGCAAGCCTTGAACTCAGAAATCCTCCTGCCTTGGCCTCCTAAATGCTGGGATTACAGGCATGAGCTACCACCCCAGGCATTATGGTGTGTGGTACTGATTGCTGGTGGGCATGTCACCACACCTGGTATTGTTGTATGTGATTATGGGATTGAACCAGGGACATTATGCTTGCTAGGCAGGTGCCATGCCGGAACCACTGAGCTAAATCTCCAGGCCCCTCCCAACTTCTTTTAAGATAGATTGACAATTACTGTATCCTCTTTGTGAATAAAATATTTTTACAATGTGATGGCAAATTTAAAAGAAGAAAATTTAGACTACTACTAATTATGTTACTTACTATGCCTTATCACATTCTATAGTTTTTCTTCCCAGACAGCAGAGGTACATAATGATGAATATTAAGTAATGAGACTGAAAGATTAAGATTTGTTTTATTTTTATTTATTTTTTAAGATTAAGATTTTTAAGGATCTTTTATGCTAATGAACACATGCATTTTATAAAAATAACTCCATTATAAGATATAATGTATTTTATAAAATATATACTTTAGAAAAGTAATAAAAACATAGTAAAAGGAAGGAAATAGATTAATGAGAAGATGTACCAATAAGGTAGCTCCTACAATAGTTCAGGTTTAACATAGTAAGAGCTTATATTAAGGCAAGAAATAACGAAAACGAAGAATTATACTGAAGACATTTTAACATTGAAAGCCACGCATGGCTTTCCATGGCTGCTACTCTCCACACTTGGAAGCTGAGGCAGGAGTTTGAAATGATCCTGAACTACATGGCAAGACTCTGTCTCTAAACAATTCAAACAAAATATAGCTGGGTGTGGTGCTACATTCCTCTATTCCCCAACAATCTGGGAGACTGAAGCAGGAGGATCACCAAAAATTCAAGGCTAGCATAGGCTACATAGTGAATTCAAGGCAAGGCTGAACTACAAACCAAGACTTTGTCTCAAAAAATACAGCAAAATAAAGGTTTAATAACAAACTGGACTTTGGAAATAAAGAAGGGATTAAAGATGCTATACAAAGGGCCAGAGGGTTAGCTCAAGGTCCTGAGTTCAATCCCTGGTAACCATATACAATGCTGGGCGTGGAGACTCACACCCACCAGCAATCAATACCACATACCACAGTGCCGGGCATGGTGGCTCACGCCTGTCATCCCAGCACTCGGGAGGCAGAGACAGGAGGACTGCTGAGTTCGAGGCTTGCCTGGGCTACATAGTGAGCTCAGAGCCAGCCTGAACAATAAAGCGAGACCCTGTCTCAAAAAAAATGCCGGATGTGGTGGCTCACGCGTGTCATCCCAGCACTCGGGAGGCAGAGACAGGAGGATTGCTGAGTTCGCAGCAGCTTGCCTGGGCACCATAGTGAGCTCAGGGCCAGCCTGAACTACAAAGCAAGACCCTGTCTCTAAAAAGCAAAAAAAAAAAAAAAAAAGATGCTATACAAAAACAGGAAAAAAAAGCCGGGCCTGATGGCTCATGCTTGTAATACCAGCACTTAGAGGTTTAGGCAGGAAGATTGCTGGCCATTTGAGACCAGCCAGGACTACATAGTGAGTTCAAGGATAGCCTGAACTAAAAAGTGAGATCCTGGCACAAAAAAAGGTGTGGGGAGGGTGGTTTTGTAATTTTTTCTTCATATGTACTAAAGTCTGCTATATACCACATACTTTTTTTTTTAGGCCAGCCTTGAACAAACAGCAACCCTCCAGCCTCACCCTCAGCCTTATAATAAAAGTTTATAACAGGCTTCCATTTATTCAGCAAGCACTGATTCAGGCTTATAATGTACACAAAATTTCCAAATGTTTAGAAGATGCAAAGAGGAACAAGACAAAATTTCTGGACTCTTAATAAGAGAGCCAAAGTAAATATCTAAAATTCAATGTGATAAATTCTAAAATAAACTGAAAAACAGGGTATTGGGTAAACATGGAACACAGGGGTATCTCCATGATTTTGTCAAAGAGGGCTCCATTTAAGACAGTGATACCTCTAGGATGGTGTCCTTCTGAGAACTGTTATCAATTCATAATGATTAGATACAGAGTCTTCAGCAGATGTAAATCATGTAATAATTCCTTTATCAAGAAAGCTTTGCTAAGAAAAAAATGTCAGTTGAATTCAACAGCTGAATTTGTTCCACACTTAACTTACAATATGATAGAAGTTCCTTTTCTGTCAAGATTATAATACTTTATAGCGCTACTTTGAATAGCAATGAAAGTAAAAAGCTAAGTGAAGTGAAAAGAATTGAAGACTGATAGACAAATATAAGTAGGAATAGTACTTTATGTAGAGAAAATACAGACAAAAAAGACCATATGGGGAACTACAAATAATTTATCATGGATTAGAGCACAGGATAGCTCTAAAAGGCAGGAGATGAGACTGGAGCAAAGGACAGCACAAATTATAAAGGACCTTTCAAATCAGTGATAAGGAGTGTGGACTTCATTTCCTCATCAAAAAAGGGTCATTAAATCATTTTAAACTAGAAGCTAATGTAATCAGATTTAGAAACACAAAGAGTAGACTGAAAAGATAAGAAAGTAAATATTATAGCCCAAGAGGACATAATGAAGACCCAAATTAAAGCAGTGGAAGAAAAATAAGAGATAAGAGATTTAGCTGGGCATGGTGGCTTATGCCTGTAATCCCAGCACTTGGGAGGCAGAGGCAGGAGGATTGCTGAGTTTGAGGCTTGCCTGGGCTATAGCGTGAGCTCATGGCCAGCCTGAACTACAAAGCGAGAGCCTGTCTCAAAAAAAAATAGATAAGAGATTTATAAGATGTTTAGGACACAGAATAGACAGTATGTACAAGCTAATGAAAATGAAGAACAAAAGAAGAGTTCAAAATAATTCCTCAGGCCAGAGATATAACTGTGGTTTTAGCACCTGCCTAGCAAGCACAAGATCCTGAGTTTGATCAGGTAACCACATATAACAATATGGGGCATGGTGACTCATGCCCATCAGCAATCAGTACCACATACCACAATGCTGGGAGTAGCGGTTGACACCTGTAATCCCAGCACTTGGGAGGCAGAGGCAAGAGGATTGCTGAGTTCAAGGCTTGCCTGGGCTACATAGTGAGCTCAGGGCCAGCCTCAACTACAAAGTGAGACCCTGTCTCAAAAATATAATAATAGTATGGGCCAGGGATTTAGCTCAGTGGTTCCAGGGCCTGCCTTGCAAGCACAAGGCCCTGAATTTGATCCCCCATAACCACATACAATGCTGGGCATGGTGACTCACCCCCAGCAGCAGGCAATACCACATACCACAGTGCAGGGCGTGGTGGCTCATGCCTGTAATCTTAGCACTTGGGAGGCAGACAGGAGGATTGCTGAGTTCAAGGCTTGCCTGGGCCACATAGTGAGCTCAGGGCCAGCCTCAACTACAAAGCAAGACCCTGTCTCCAATCAATCAATCAATCATATATAATATATAACCTTAATATATAAATTATTATTAAATATTATATTAATAACATATAATCTATTATATATGTGTGTATATATGATATATCATATATATGATATCATATATATATATATATATCAGAGGCCGGGGATTTAGCTCAAGTGGCACTGTACCTACCTTGGAAGCATAAAGGCCCGAGTTCAATTCCCAGCATCACCAAAAAAAAAAAAAAAAAAGGAACAACAACAACAAAATTTATTCCTCAATTGCTGACTTGAATGAGTGACTATATAGAAATCTAAGATAGGAAATCAAAAGGAACAGCAGGTTTGAGAGAAATGAAACATTCTTGTGAAAATTTAAATCAAAGACTCTATATAAAGAACAAAGCTATCTTTAAATTATTTTTCATGGATTCTGTACACCTTAATCGAGATGGAAAAAGGTGTACTAAGAAGAGTATTCTTATTATACTCACCAGTAATCTCACAATAATTATCTTCTGAATTCTTATCCCTAATAATAAAAGAAAATTTAAAAAAAATTTTTTTTGAGACAGGGTCTCACTTTGTAGTTCAGGCTGGCCCTGAGCTCACTATGTAGCCCAGGCAAGCCTCGAACTCAGCAATCCTCCTGCCTCTGCCTCT
>PVIC010010876.1:10849-36194 GCA_004025085.1 Thryonomys swinderianus
CGGCATTGTGGTATGCGGCGTTGATTGTTGGTGGGCGTGTCTCCACACCCAGCATTATATGTGGTTACCGGGGATCGAACTCAGGACCTTGCGCTTGCGAGGCAGGCGCCAGAACCACTGAGCTAACCCTCCGGCCCCAATAAAATTTTTTTTGACACAGGGTCTTGCTTTGTAGTTCAGGCTGGCCCTGAGCTCACTATGTAGCCCAGGCAAACCGCAAACTCAGCAATCCTCCTGTCTCTGCTTCCCAAGTACTGGGATGACAGGCCTGAGCCACCACGCCTGGCTAAAAAAAATTTTATAATCTCTATCCCATACAATTACCTAGAACAGCAACATTTAAAAGAGTAGGGAAAATTAGATATGGTGACGCATACCTGTAATCCCAGTACTTAAGAGAGTGGAACAGGATTGCAGTGAGATGGAAGCCAGCCTGGGCTACATAATGAGTTGAAGGCCAGCCTGAGCTACACAGTGAGACCTTGTTTAAAAAAAAAAAAACAAAAAAAAAACGCGTAGGGGAAGCTAGCCATGATGACTTATTCTTGTGGTCCCAGCACTCTGGTAAACTGAGGCAGGAATACTGGCAGTTTGAGCCCAGTCTAGCCAACTCAGACACTGAGCAAGACTCTGTCTCTAGAAATTAAAGCTCTGAGGAAGAAATTGCTGAATCAGGCCACATGTACTTAAAATTCTGAATGATATTGCCAAATTGCCTTTATAATTTATACTTCCACTAGTAATATGTATATCCTTAACTGACAAAAAAAACCTCGGTATAATTTATATTTGTATTTGTCTTATGATGAACAAGAGTAAACATCTTTTCATTTGCTTAAAAGCTACTTTTCTATGCCAGACGTGGTGGCTCACGCCTGTAATCCCAGCACTTGGGAGGCAGAGACAGGAGGATTGCTGAGTTCGAAGCTTGCCTGGGCTACATAGTGAGCTCAGAGCCAGCCTGAACTACAAAGCGAGATCCTGTCTCAAAAAAAAAAAAAGTTACTTTTCCATGAAGAGGCTCAGCATTCCAAATCTGAAATTTATAACTTTTTGAATGTAATATTCAAAAATGTTTGCATTTAGAGCACGTTGGATTTCAGATTTTCAGATTAGGGATACTGAGATGATAAAAATTTATGCAAATATTCCAAATCTGGAAAACCTGAAATCTGAAACACTTCTGGTTCAAAGTATTTTGGGTAACAGATAATCAATATTAACATTATAGCAAAAAAGACAATAAAAAAATCTATTAAGTAGAATATTTCATCAGTTTACTAAAACTATGTTATATAATACACGTCTTTATCAGAGAGCAGTCATTATACTAATTTTGCAAAGAATTCTTTTGAATTAATAGTGTTTCAAAAAGGTGTTATAAAATACAAAAAGAATTTTTTTAAACTTTATTCACTAGGAGTAAAATTTGTTGTTTTTTCAATACAGTGTGTCACTATGTAGTTCAGGCTGGCCTTGAACTTGAAGAGATCCTCCTGCTTTAGCCTCTCAAGTGCTGGACACACAGGCACATACCACCACAACTGATCAAGGAATAAACTTTTTAAATATAACTTGAATATGTCTCTTACTTACTGGGTAAATAGAACATTTTCTCCTGCTTCTGCTTCTAAAAAATAAAAATGAAGGTTTTCAAGGATACACTGATAAAGCACTTTAAAAAAATCACAAATGGACATTAACAATGTAAAAAAAGAAATTACTGTCCACACTACTTTATATCCCAGGTATTAAAGATTTTTGTCTGAGACAGACAAGATTTTATTTTGCTGGCCAGGCTGGCCTCAAAATCCCAGTTCTCCTTCTTAAGCCTCTGAAGTAGCTGAGGTCACATGTACATGCCACTGTCTCCAGCTGCATGATATACTTTTAAAGTAATGAGATAAGACAATAAGGCTGAGTATAGTAGCACACACCTGTAATCTCAGTACTTTGGGAAGCTTGAACCCAGCCTGGGCCACTTTAATGACTTAACAAGTTATGCCTCACAATAAAAAATTTTTAAAAGGGATGGGGTTATAGCTCAGTACAAAGGCATCAAGGAGGGGGAGAACCAGACATTAAGTTACATTAATTACCTGGTTAGACAGCCATAAATTTCAAAATTTCAAAGAAAATAATTAGCAGTGACTATGGTAAGAGATTTTACCTGTTATTTCTACACTTGATCTTAGCCAAAAGGCCGAGAAGTGATTACCTGTTATTTCTGACTTTCTCACTGTTTTCATATGAGATTCTGTCTGGAATACCCTAAAACAGAAAATAAAGATGAATTAAAGAACATAAATTTAATTAGAATTTGTTGGTATTAATTTATAGTATATTTTGAGCTTTTTCTTTCTCCCCAGAACTCAGGACCTTGCACTTGCTAGGCAGGCAGCACCACCAGTGAGCTACATCTTCAGCCCCTATTTTGATATAAATAAAGAAAAAAAAATTTTTTTTTGAGGTAGTCCTGGAAATAAGACCCCAGGTTTCATGAGTTCACAAATGTTAGCTGAGTGTTCTACCACCAAATTTCACTTTCTGTCCAAAGACATTAGGGGAGGACAATATTGTGATTCCAACTTTCTCTTTGTTATACTATTTACTGTTACTATTTAAAATCCCCAAATCAGTCTACCTCATTAAAACTTGTGATTTTAAAAAAATGAGCTCTGTAGTGCCGGGGCATGGTGGCTCACACCTGTAATCCCAGCACTCGGGAGGCAGAGGCAGGAGGATTGCTGAGTTCCGGGTTTGTCTGGGCTACATAGTGAGCTGAGGGCCAGCCTGAACTACAAAGCAAGACCCTGTCTCAAAAAAAAAAAAAAAAAAAAAAAAAAAGAGCTCTGTTCTAATCATTATTTTATTCATCACAATAATCTAAAATTTGGTACCTGGCCATATACTATCTTAGGATAGAAACACATGATCCTTAGTCTCAAGTAGCTTCCACTGTAAAAAGAGAACAGAGACTTTTATAAAATACAGAGTAAGAGTGTGGTATTTTCATTCATGCATAACTTTTTAAGTTTTTTTTTCTCTTTTGAGACAGGTTCTCACTTCATATTTCAGGCTGACCCTGGGCTCATTATGTAGCCCAGGCAAGCCTCGAACTCAGCAGTCCTCCTGCCTCTGCCTGCCAAATGCTGGGATTACAGGCATGAGCCACCAGGCCTGTGGTATTGATTGCTGGTGGATGTGAGTCACCACACCCAGCATTGTGGTATGTGGTTATCAGATGGAACTCAGAACCTTGCACTTGCTAGGCAGGCGCCAGAACCATTGAACGAAATCCCCAGCCCTCATATATAATTTTGTATCATGCTACCTGCTATCTGACAGTAGTTCAGTTTATATTCCTTGATTTTCCTAATATATAATTATTTTTCTGAAAAAGGCAATCAGTTTACCTCTATATTTCTTTCTTTCTTTTCTTTTTTTTTTTTTTGAGACAGGGTCTCACTTTATAGTTCAGGCTGGCCCTGAGCTCACTATGTAGCCCAGGCAAGCCTGGAACTCAGCAATCCTCCTGCCTCTGCCTCCTGAGTGCTGGGATTACAGGCGTGCACCACCACCTGGCACTGTGATATGTGGTACTGATGGCTGGTGGGCGTGAGTTACCACACCCAACATTGTATGTGGTTACCAGGATCAAACTCAGGGCCTTGCACTTGTGAGGCAGGTGCTGGAAACACTGAGCTAAATCTCCGGCCCTCTATATTTCTTTTTTTTGAGACAGGGTCTTGCTTTATAGTTGAGGCTGGCCCTGAGCTCACCATGTAGCCCAAGCAAGCCTTAAACTCAGCAGTCCTCTTGCCTCTGCCTCCTGAGTCCTGAGATTATAGTGTGAGCCACCAAACCCGGCACTGTGGTATGTGGTACTGATTGCAATTGTTATATGTGGTTATCAGGGCTCAAACCAGGGACCTTGCGCTTGTCAGGCAGGCACCAAAACCGCTGAGCTGAATCTCTAGCCCTATATAACTTATTTTTATAACCCCTTTTTTTGTTGATTAACATCTCAAATACAATATTAAATAACAATGGCGATAGTAGATATCATTATTTTATTTCTCATTTTAAGAAAATGTTCTCAATGTTTTTCTTTTAAACATAACAGTCAGTAACCTTTTAAATAACAATTCTCTAATGTTTCTTTAATCCAAACAGCTTATCCAAATCAGTGTTAACATATTTAACACAGAAAAAAGCAATACCTATAACATTTTAATTATTTCTCCTTTTGACTTACTTTATAGTATTTGCAAAGCTGACTCGACGAGAGCTTTTCTTATTTCTCAAAACATTAGATTCCTAGATAAAGAAAATAAATGGTATGATTCGTAATGTAACCACTGGGAATTAGTACCCTCAGAGTACCAAATATAGAGGTCAAGTCTTACTCTAAATTAATTTGATCTAATTTACCAAAATATCAAATTAGAGCACTTAATGAACATGCGTAAAATTTTCAGTGAGGTAAAGTAAGTATATTGATACCAACAACACAGCAAGAAAGACAGGTGACAAAAGTAATGTGTTACCTCTTATTGTGGCCTTATTATAATAAAGATTTTTTTACAAAAAATTTAATTGTATGGGCCGGAGGGTTAGCTCAGTGGTTCCAGCGCCTGCCTTGCAAGCGCAAGGACCTGAGTTTGATCCCCAGTTACCACATGTGATGCTGGGCGTGGTGGCTCACGCCTGTAATCCCAGCACTCAGGAGGCAGAGACAGGAGGATTGCTGAGTTCGCGGCGGCTTGCCTGGGCACCATAGTGAGCTCAGGGCCAGCCTGAACTACAAAGCGAGACCCTGTCTCCAAAAAAAAAGCAAAAAAAAAAAATTTAATTGTAGTAAAACGTACATAACACGTTAATTGTAGAATCTAGTTGATGAATAGATGAGCATTTACTATAAAATTCTTTTTACCTTTTGGTATGTTTGAAAACCCATTAAACCAGGTGTGATGGCACACACCTGTATTCCCAGCATTATGGGGGGAGGCTGAGGCAGGAAGATCGAAATTCAAACCCAGTCTGGGCAATTTAGTGACACCCTGTCTCAAAGTTTTTAAAAAAGTCTAGAGATGTTCAGTGCTGGGCGTGGTGGCTCATGCCTGTAATCCCAGCACTCGGGAGGCAGAGACAGGAGGATTGCTGACTTCCAGGCTTGCCTGGGCTACATAGTGAGCTGAGGGCCAGCCTGAACTACAAAGCGAGACCCTGTCTCAAAAAAAAAAAGTCTAGAGATGTAGGGCCAGACATTAGCTCAGTGATTTAGCTCAGTGGTTCCAGCGCCTGCCTAGCAAGCACAAGGTCATTGGTTCAATCCCCAGTAACCACATACAATACCAGGCATGGTGGCTCACGCCCATCAGTAATCAGTACCACATACCACAGTGCCAGGTGTGGTGGCTCACCCCTGTAATCCTAGCACTCAAGAGGCAGAGGCAGGAGGATTGTTGAGTTTGAGACTTGCCTAGACTACATAGTGAGCCTAGGGCCAGCCTGACCTACAAAGCCAGACCTTATCTCAAAAAGAAAATCTGGAGATGTAACTCAGTGTGAAGACCTTTTGGTTCAGTCCCTAGTACCTAAGTAGCAAAAAAAAAAGGAATAAGAAGAATGAGGGATTGGTCATCTTTACAGAGGATCATAGCATATTTAAGTACCTGTAGGTATGAAGTTTCTGTTTTGTTTGGAGAATAATAAACTCTAAATGATGGGATACATGTATGAAAGGGGCAAGAAATAAAGCCGAGAAAATAGGTTTAAAGAGTATTAATAACAGCACAGTCAAGATTTTGGATTTTCTTTTTTCCCCCAATGCTTGGGATCAACTCAGAACCTTGTATGTACTAAGCAACCATTTGACTATTATACCTACATTTTCAACGTGTAAGTGTTTAGATTTTGACTTGAAAGCCACATGATGCTTAGTTGTACATATTCAAAGAGGAATCATTTATGATTTTATTTTCATGTAGCTAATAAACTCCTAATTAAAAATAACACTTTGCAAATAGTAATTTATAAGGCATTTACACTACTTACCTGAACTGCTTCATTCCCACTTCTGAGGTCCTGAAGAGGACTCCTTGGGGGTTTCAAAATCTAGAGGTAGTAATTAAGAATTATTCAAGGGGCCGGAGGGTTAGCTCAGTGGTTCCAGCACCTGCCTCGTAAGCATAAGGACCTGAGTTCGATCCCCGGTTACCACATATAATGCTGGGCATGGTGGCTCACGCCTGTAATCCCAGCACTCGGGAAGCAGAGACAGGAGGATTGCTGAGTTCGTGGTGGCTTGCCTGGGCACCATAGTGAGCTCAGGGCCAGCCTGAACTACAAAGCAAGACCCTGTCTCCAAAAAGCAAAAAAAAAAAAAAAAAAAAAAAAAAAAAAAAAAAAAAAAAAGAATTATTCAAGAACATTGCTTCTCGGCCTTTTGGCTAAGATCAAGTGAAGAATTATTCAAGAACACCTAGCATATCTGTTAATAATCAGTATTTTAAGTTATCCAATGAGTAGAAAACCAAAGTTTCTATAAAAATATCTGAAAATCCTCAGAGTCATATTGCATAGTATTTCATGCAGATTTAAATAACTATTCCTGGTTCTCTCCTTGCTTATTTTGCTTTCTCTTATTGTGTGTGGTCTGTGTGAAGCTCCACACCAGTTCTAGGGTACAAGAAGTAAACTGCCTAGCTGGGCATGGTGGCTCACACCTGTAATCCCAACACTCGGGAGGCACAGAGGAGGACTGCTGAGTTCAAGGCTTGCCTGGGCTACATAGTGATCTCAGGGCCAGCCTGAACTACAAAGCGAGACCCTGTCTCAAAAAAAAAAAAAAAAAAAAAAAAAAAAAAAAAAAAAAAAAAAAAAAAAAAAAAAAAAAAAAAAGAAGTAAACTGCCTAGAACAATCTTATTATTTGCTCTTCAATAATGATTGGTTCAGAAACTAGTCTTGATCCTATCAGGATCAGTACCAACAGGATTCAGTGCTGAATCTTTTTTTTTTTAATTTTGAGGAAATAGATAACTATTCTTCAGATAGGATTTGAACTTGGAAAGAAGTCAGATGCACCACAATAATTATAGGAAGAGAGTCTGTCCATCAAGAGAGTTTGCCCAGAAGAAATAGTCAATATAAAATGAAAAGAAATCCTACTAGGGTAACATTGTTGGAATCCATGTTCAGTAAGTGGTAATTACAGACATATGTTTGTATGACTTTTCAGTCTTACAACTCCATGTACATTTTATGCTTAAATCAATTTGCTTGGATTTTTGTGTCTTGCAACAGCTTAGTACACTAGGATAAATATAGTTCTAAACAGCTTTATTAAATTACAATTTAAATAATATAAGCTTCATTGAATTATATTAAAATTCATAGCATATGAATTTTTACAGAATTTACATATTTATAGAATTGTATAACCAGGTTAAATATTTGAGTCCTTATGCAGAGCATAATAGGAAGCCTGCAGGAGTTGCTGGGGAAATCAGTCAAATTTACTGTAGTATAAAGTCAGCATTCAACAAAAGGTAAGAATTATTAATGTAAAAATTTCTTACTGAGGAATGCCGTCTTCTAACAGGTCTCTCTGTATTATCACTGAAAAAAGAAAAAAATAGCTACGTATATGTAGGTAAAAGATTGAATTTTCAAAAGTAATCATCACATTGTCCCTTCACTGCTATGGCTAGATAGCCATCACTTTCACTTAGCATTCTCACCAGCACAATTTATATTCCAGCCCAAGACCTCACATTGATCATTTAGGAATTCAATGTTGTGTTTTTCATTTTGTTTTACTTCTGCAGTTGTAGGGATTAAACCCAGTCTTGTACATGCTAGGCAAGTGTTCTACTACTGATTTACAATCCCACTCTACCTGGTGCATTAAGTTACTATTAAGACTTTCCAGTTGCTCCTGTCTGTACTGTAGTTCATTCACTTACCTATGGCTGGACTTCATACTTCCCATTTCAGTCATCACAATCTAAAGAGCCAGTATCTCTGCAGATATGCTTTCATGTACATGCTCAGACATTATCTGTATTTTCTCTGATTTCTGAGAGAGGACTTCTGGTAGTCTTTGTACTTCAGTTGCTTTTCATTAATCCTATGTTCATCTAACTGTTTTCAGTTTTTTTTTTTAACCTTTTCCTTTTAAGTTTCATTCACTTCCTATCCATGCCTTCTACTCAGTTGCTCACCTAATTGCTTTAGCTGCATTTTCTGTTATTTAATAGCTTCACCTTCACAGCTCAAGCTTTCTAACATTTGACAGCCCAGGCTGGCCTCAAATTTGCAATTCTCCTGCCTCAGCCTCTCAAATAATGCTGAGATTAAACATGTGCATCACCATGGTTGGCTTAATATTTGACTTATGAATTCAGCCCCTCTCTCTGAAGAGCATATTTTTCTTGTTCATAATTCTCATCATTTCATTATTTATCCAATTGATTCTGCACCTCATTTTGACTCTCCAATAATTGCAAATTATACTATTCAACTGTTAGTCACTCTTTTTAAAAATCTAAGTTTGCTTCAAAGATAAGCAGTTATATCAGCCTACATGTTTTTAACCTATTTTTAATCTGCCCTCTTCTAACTCCTTCCTCTAGCTGCTGCAGGGAGGAGCTGTGGTTCAAAGTGAGAAGATGTTAACTCCCTTCAGGGGTATCTGGCAAGGGCTAGGCAACTCTGTCTTGAGTAACAATCTATACAACATAATTTATCACATCTGGGGGGGTATAAGATAAATAAATTACAAATCAAGAGATTCTAGCTCTGTCTTATGACTGTGATTTTTAGGCTAGGTTTCGAAAATACAAATGCCCATAAAGTGAAAGATACTTTGTTAGGAGACTAATTACCTTAAGAATTCCTACCTAGGCTAAAAGTCACAGTCAGTAGTTCGCTCCAGTGAACTGTTTCAAGTAGAAATAAGCCAATATTGCCAAAATTTATGGTTTTTTTTTCTGGGTTTTGAGACAGAGGTTCACTTCGTAGTGCAGGCTAGCCTTGAATGTACAATGATCCTCCTGCCTCAGCTTCCCAAGATTAACATTTGGGCATGTACCACCATGCCCAGCTAAAATGAATTTTTTTAAAGAGAAGCTGAAAACCTAATTGTATGAAATCTGGAGATTTTTGTAATTTTGGAAATTAATTCAAAAACAAGTAAATATTTATAGGGCAAAAATCCTGTTTGTAGCCTGCAAACGGGTGGCTAATTGGTGATGCCAGCTTTAAACAAATCATTTCATCTCCCTAGGCCTCAGTTTTCTCTCTTTTTTTTCTTTTACTGGGGACTGAACTCAGGACTTTGCCCTCATGAGGGAGATGTGGCACGACTGAGCTAAATCCCTGGCCCCTAGTTTTTTCATCTATAAAGAGATGGCAGGTATTGTTTAAAGTGTCTCTCAGGGTTTTTTTTTGCTTTTTTTTTTTTTTGAGACGGTCTCACTTTGTAGTTCAGGATGGCCCTGAGCTCACTATGTAGCCAAGGCAAGTCTTGAACTCAGCAATCCTCCTGTCTCTGCCTCCCAAGTGCTGGGATGACAGGCGTGAGCCACCACGCCCGGCACTGTGGTATGTGGTATTGATTGCTGGTAGGTGTGAGCCACCACGCCCAGCATTGTATGTGGTTACCGGGGATCCAACTCAGGACCTTGCACTTGCAAGGCAGGCACCGGAACCACTGAGCTAAATCTCCCACCCAAGTGTCTCTCAGTTTTGACTCCAAATAAATTTATACAAAGATAAGGGGGGGTGGGATAATCATTTCGTGACGTTTACTTCTTTTCTCTTGAACACAATAAAGATTTCAGAAGTCACTGATAAGTCTTACTAGCTGAAAAACTATCTTTCTCCAAGAGTATAACTATTTCTTTTTTCTTTTTGAGATAGAGACTCTATAGTGCAGCACACCCTAGAACTCAAGACCCTTCCACCTGATTCAGCCTCCTCAGTGCCAGGATTAGACTTGCAAGTATATTTCTAGGTACACTTAAAGAACTTACTTTTCTTCATTAGCTTCTGAAGACATTCCATCCATTTTTGAAGAAAACTTTTCTGTAACAAATATACAAATTAGAAGGGTGAGAAAAAAGATAAATAAAAGCTATGAATAAATTAAGAGGACCAGGCATGTAGCGCAATGGCACTGTGCCTGCCTGGCAACTGTAAAGTCCTGAGTTTGATTCCAACTACTAGGGGCATTAAGAGTATAGTTGTGGGGCCAGAGGGTTAGCTCAGTGGTTCCGGCGCCTGCCTCGCAAGCGTAAGGACCTGAGTTCGATCCCCGGTTACCACATATAATACTGGGCGTCGTAGCTCATGCCTGTAATCCCAGCACTCGGGAGGCAGAGACGGGAGGATTGCTGAGTTCGCGGCGGCTTGCCTGGGCACCATAGTGAGCTCAGGGCCAGCCTGAACTACAAAGCAAGACCCTGTCTCCAAAAAGCAAAAAAAAAGAGTATAGTTGTGATTTTAAGGTTATCTCCTAAGAGAGTATCAATAATAAGAATGAAAAAGCTAAAGTGTGAGTTCTAAACTGAAATATTTAGGGGGGTCAGGGATGTAGCTCAGTGGAATTGTGCCTATGTAGCAAGCACAAGGTCCTGAGTTTGATTCCTGAAGATAAAAGGAAACTATTAAACTACTGTTTATAATCCTAGAAAAATTTCATATTCAAGATATATCTGTAGGGCCGGAGGCTTAGCTCAGTGGTTCCGGCGCCCACCTCGTAAGCGCAAGGTCCTGAGTTCGATCCCCGGAAACCACATATAATGTTGGGCGTGAACACTCACGCCTACCAACAATCAACACCGCATACCACAATGCCGGGCATGGTGGCTCACGCCTGTAATCCCAGCACTTGGGAGGCAGAGACAAGAGGATTGCTGAGTTTGCGGTGGCTTGCCTGGGCACCATAGTGAGCTTAGGGCCAGCCTGAACTACAAAGCGAGACCCTGTCTAAAAAAAAAAAAAGATATATCTGTAATCAAGATATGCACTTTAGGGCTAGAGATTTAGTTCAGTGGTTCCGACACCTCCCTAGCAAGCGCAGCATCCCTGGTTCAACCCCCTGTAACCACATACAACAATACCCCGCATGGTAACTCATGCCCACCAGAAATCAATACTACATACCTCAAGGCTGGGTGGCTCATGCCTGTAATCCCAGCACTGGGGAGGCAGAGGCAGGAGGATTGCTGAGTTCAAGGCTTACCTAGGCTACATAGTGAGCTCAGGACCAGCCAGAACTAAAAAGCAAGACCCTGTCTCAAAAAAAAAAAAGTACTTTATTGGGACAAATAAGAATTTGGCCCACTTTATAAGAGTTTATGGACATTATAATTAAATCCCTCATATATGTATTTATCTTAAGAAAATTTAATAAGTACTCAACAAAAAAGTTAAAATATAAAAATAACATTTAAAATAGTGCAGTTAATTATGCTTGAAATTCTTCTCAATGAGAATTTGCCCTAAAAAGAACATGAAGAAGCATAACCTGAAGTTTTCCATCTAGTCTCAGCTCCTACCTACCCATACCTCTATAGATTTTCCCTTGATGCATAAAATCTAGAACCACACTGTAGGGTAAGAAAAAAATGTCATTTCAGATTAAAAAGAGTAGCTAAAAGTTTTGTTTTAACTTTTACAAGCATTTCTACTAGTCATAGTTAACAGTATTTTTTGGGAAAAAAAAATTTTTTTTTTGAGACAGGGTCTCGCTTTGTAATTCAGGCTGGCCCTGAGCTCACTATGTAGCCCAGGCAAGCCTCAATCAAACTCAGCAATCCTACTGTCTCTGCTTCCCAAGTGCTGGGATTACAGGTGTGAGCCACTATGCCCGACACTGTGGTTTGTGGTATTGATTGCTGGTGGGTGTGAGTCACCATGCCCAGCATTGTATGTAGTTACCAGGGATAGAACCCAGGACCTTGAGCTTGGGAAGCAGGCACCGGAACTACTGAGCTAATTCTCCGGCCCAACAAATATCATCTTAATGGTTAAACTGAAAATTTTCCTTCTAAGTTCAAACAAATATTATATCTATTTCCATTTTTCTTTAATCTATCATCAAGCCTTAGTACTTTTACTTCCAATACATAAACCCCCATTCCATTCATTTCTATCTTGAGTACAGCCTCTCAGTTCAAATTGTCATGATCTCATACATAAAATACTGTAATATCTACTCCCTTGCTTTTATTCTCATTCCTCTATAGTCCTTTCTCTACATAGCAGCTAGTTATCTTCTTAGAGAATAAATGAAAATTAAGACATTCCCTGCTTAACCTTTCAATGACTTGTCTCTTTATCAGGACCTATAAAGTCCCTGATTGTCTCTCAGATTTCATTTCTCACTGTTTTCCTCATTAACTATGCTGGGCATACTAGGCTTTGTATTCCTATGTACAGAGATCTTTCATAAACCAACACATTTATCCATTTATATATTTACATTTACTGTTATTTCTTGGCAAGAGTGACAAGAAAAGCACTCTTGAAAGCACTGCATATATCTCCTTTGGAGCATTACCAAAACTGGAATTTAAAATTCTGCCATATCAATGAATTTTCCTACCATCTCCCCAAACTAGCCTTTATTCTATAATAAACTTTGAGAATAGGGCTGATTCATGTTCACTACAGCCTAGTAGTGCCGTACTGTGTAAATATTAGGAACTTAATAATAATCAGATGTTATCTGTGCTGGAAATGTAGTTTAGTGAGAAAGCATGCACTTGGCATGCACAGAGCTCCAGGTTTGATTCCCAGAACTACAAATAAAAATAAAATAAAATTGTCATTATAATTATCAACTTGAGCCAGGCATGGTGGCTCATGCCTATACTCAGCACTTGGAAGGCTGAGGCAGAAGGATTGAGTCTGACTGAAACCAGCCTGGGCTGCACAATAAGCTCATGGGTAGCCTGGGCTACATAGCAAGACCTGTCTCAAAACACCAACCCCCACCCAAAAAAAAAAGGAAAGGAAAGGCAAAAAACGTGTTTGTGTGGTTTTTTTCTTTCTTTGTACTGGGAATTGATTCCCAGGCTTTACAAATGTTAAGCAAGCAATCTATCACTAAACTGTATTCCCACCCCTTTTTAAAAACATTTTATTTTGAGACATGGTCCAGCTAATTTGCCCAGGCTGCCTTCAAACTTAAGAATACTGCTTCAGCTTCCCTAATAAGTAGGCTTACAAGGCAAATAACACCAAACTTCAGCCTAACTTACATAATTTTGTCTCCTTCGCAAATACTTTCAAATTCACTCATCAACATATTCAAAATCCAGAGGAAAAAAATGTATTATCAGCTCAAGATTACCTAAACATGGCTGTCTGAAACAACTACATTATCTACCTACAAACCAATCAGCACTTAATTAACTGATAACACTCAAATCTTAAATCACACTTTCTTAACATAACAAGCTCTGGATGGGGATTTAAATCAATGGTTCTGGTGTCTGCCTGGCAAGCACAAGGCCCGGAGTTCAATCCCCAGTACCACATACCACATGCCGGGATGGTGGCTCATGCCTGTAACCCCAGCACTTGAGAGGCAGAGGCAGGAGGATTGATGTAAATTTGAGGCTAACTTGGACTACATAGTGAGTTCAGGGCCACCCAAAACTATAATGCGAGACCCTTTGTCAAAAAGCTAAAAAAGAGGGCCAGAGATTTAGCTCAGTGGTTCCAGCACCTGCCTCGCAAGCCCAAGGCCCTGAGTTCGATCCCAGTAACCACATACAATGCTGGGCGTGGTGACTCACACCCACCAGCCATCAATACCACATACCACAGTGCCAGGCGTGGTGGCTCACACTTGTAATCCCAGCACTCAGGAGGCAGAGGCAGGAGGATTGCTGAGTTCCAGGCTTGCCTGGGCTACATAGTGAGCTCAGGGCCACCCTGAACTACAAAGTGAGACCCTGTCTCAAAAAAAAAAAAAAAACTAAAAAAGAAAGAAAAGGAAAAGAAACATAACTAAGCTCCATCTTCAATAGAAACAGGAAATCGCAGATTAATATGTTAAACCTCATTTATAAAACTGTCATGGTTGAACTCTTGATGCCTGCCATATTAATTGATTATTAATTGACCCCAAAACTGTGCACAAGGCATGTAGGGTTGCTATAGCATACTTACTGAAGTGTCTGGATATATTAATTTTTTGAATACACAGTCATTCTTTATTCCCATCCCTAACCTCACCAATACCTGGGCTGGAACCCAGGAGCACTCTAACACCAAGTTACATCCTTAGCCCTTGTCATTTTGAAATAAGATCTCATTACCTTTCCCAGGCTGTCCTTGAATTTACAATTCTCTTGACTCCACTACAAGTAAGATGGGATTTTAGTGTGTGCCACTGTCCCCAACATACAGCCATTCTTGACATCTGTCAGACACTGCATGAACTACTACTGTTCACATTATTCTTTTGTTTTTTTTTTTGCTTTTTGAGACAGGGTCTCGCTTTGTAGTTCAGGCTGGCCCTGAGCTCACTATGGTGCCCAGGCAAGCCACCGCGAACTCAGCAATCCTCCTGTCCCTGCCTCCTGAGTGCTGGGATTACAGGCGTGAGCCACCACGCCCAGCACTGTGGTATGTGGTATTGATTGCTGGTGGGCGTGAGTCTCCATGCCCAACATTATATGTGGTTACCGGGGATCGAACTCAGGACTTTGCGCTTGCGAGGCAGGCGCTGGAACCACTGAGCTAACCCTCCGACCCCCACATTATTCTTAATAATATTATAGAATTAGATCACTGACAGTATGAATAAAAGCAGGTACTTATCAAAGTAGTTCAGAAAGTGAGAGTGGCATTGTACAATCTGACTCCAAGGTTTTTTTGTTTTTTGGTATTTTTTCAGACAAAGTCTTGCTTTGTAGTTCAGGCTGGCCCTGAGCTCACTATGTAGCCCTGGCTAGCCTCGAATTCACAGCAATCCTCCTGCCTTGGTCTCCTGAGTGCTGGGATTACAGGTGTGAGCCAACATGCCCGGTACTGTGGTATGTGGTACTGATTGCTGGTGAACTTGAGTCACCATGCCTGGTATTGTTGTATGTGGTTGCCAGGGATCGAACCAGGGACCTTGCGCTTGCTAGGCAGGTGCAGGAACCACTGAGCTAAATCTCTGACCCCTAACATAGCATTTACTTTTAATTTAAAAGGAAATAAAATTTAAAATTCAGGTTTTTGGTCATAATAGTCACATTTCAGGTTCTCAGTCACATGTGGCTGACATTATTGGACAATGCAGATATAAAATATCACAATTATCACTGAAAGTTCTATTGGAAGCCATGATCCCACTATCAACATCTATAGTCAGCATCTTTAGTCTCTTATTTAGCATCGAATACATAATTAATACTACCATTTCAAACACTTTTAATCAATTTACATGTATTTGTCATCTTATAAACATTTCCAGCTATTTACATGGTCAAGAATTGTACTGGGGGCCGGGGATTTAGCTCAGTGGTGCCACTGCCTGCCTGGCAAGTGCAAGATCCAGAGTTCAATCCTCAGTTTGGCAAAAAAAAAAAAAAAAAGAATTATACTAAGCCTGGGAATTTAGCTCAGTGGCACTGTGCAAGGTCTTGAGTTCAGTCCCTGGTTAGCCCCCCAAAAAGAATTATACTTCTCTGGGCCAGAGATATAGCTCAGTGGTTCCGGTGCCTGCCTCGCAAGTGCAAGGTCCTGAGTTCGATCCTGGTAACCACATACAATGCTGGGCGTGAGTTATCTCAAAAAAAAAAAAAAAGAATTATACTGCTTTGAACATAAACTTTAATTTCCAAAATTTCACAATACATTCTCTGTAAATCATCCCTTCAAGTTCCACCACAAATGTGATCTTCACTAAGCCTTACTTTATTCTCCAAAGCCAAAAACATTAAATCAGCTCTCCTCTATCTGTTACCATTCATCCTATCTTTTTTTTTTTTTTCCTTTTGGAGACAGGTCTTGCTTTGTAGTTCAGGCTGGCTCTGAGCTCACTATGTAGCCCAGGCAAGCTTCGAACTCAGCAATCCTCCTGCCTCTGCCTCCCGAGTGCTGGGATTACCGTGATTAACGTGAACCACCACACCTGGCACTGTGGTATGTGGTATTGATTGCTGGTGGGCGTGAGTCTCCACGCCCAGCATTGTATGTGGTTTCCGGGGATCGAACTCTGGACCTTCCGCTTGTGAGGCAGGCGGCGGAACCACTGAGCTAACCCTCCGGCCCTCCATTCATCCTCTCTTATATTACAATTACTTGCACTTATTAACCGTTTCCTTTTCTGGACTGAAAATACCTCCATGGAGGGGGAGACACGCCTCTGAAAGATCTGCTCAGAGACAGAAGTATATGACAACTGAGGAATATTGATCCAATTCCTCTAAAGTGAAACTGGCTTCAATCTTGATATGTATAAGCCTCTGCTTTGTTCTCCATCCAACAGCTTTCAACTCTCTTAACGCCTAATAAGCCTATCTTTAAAATTCCAATCAGCAATAGTTTTTCTTTCCAAATTCTAGTATTTAAATAAACAACAGGTTTTGCAAATTCTTTTTGGGGGGAGGCAGGACCGGGGATCGCACTCGGGCCTTGTGCTTCTAACGTAGGTGCAATAAGAAAAGAGGTTTTAACCCTACGTGAACAGTGGCCACTGAAAGGTTTTTAAAAAATTATTTTGTATTATATTAATACAATTGACTGGGTGTTGAGAGGTGACGTGTTTCCCAAGGTGACGTGTTTCCCGTTGACTTTTTAATGCCTGCATACAACCAAAAAGCCTCTCAGACCTGACACTAAATAAACCACGCCGAGCCGAGAATTTAAACTCCTTTTGCCGCTGTCACTTCATTTGCCGCCAAGAAAAGCTCACGTCCCAAACAAACGCCCGGGGACAAGCCGCAGGGGTGCGAAGAAAAGCCAGGAACCTTGACAGAAGACTGCGCGGTGGGGAGAGCGGGACGCGACGACGGGCGACCGCGGGCCGGTGACGGGCGGGGCGCGCGGGAGAAGGAGCAGCACAGCGCGAACTGAGGCAAGGATGGCCGAGCCCAGCTCCGCGGCCGCCTCAGAGGCCTTGGGTCTGGCGCTCTCGGAGGCCGCATGGTTGACGGAGCGTACCCACCGTCCAGCGAAAGGCCCTCTGAGGTCTCAGACAAACCCAGGCCTGCCCAGGAGCCCAGAACAGAAGGCTTTGCTCCTTACCCGCCTCAATTGTTAGGGGTCTGCGCGCTCCTTGGGAAACACGTCACCTCTCAACACCCAGTCAGCCTCACTGAAGTATTCAAATCTAACCGCCCAGATGGGGCACATGCGCACAGCCGCTCTCCGAGTCGGCTCCGCCCCTTTTACGTCACACCTAACCTGTTCCCAAGATTCCTTGCATTAAACTTCTTTGTTAGCCTTTGTGCCAACTCGGTTTCCTTCAGGTTTATCTCATTTTCTATTGCATTTTCTTAATCTCTCCTCAATGTAGACTTTCTAACGTCGCAGGAGCGGCCATCTTCTTTCAATTATCTCCCGTAGGGGATCATACGTAGGCTTCCGTACAAAATGGCGACTTCCATAACATTGCGTCACATCCCCCAATGTCACTCCCTATAGCTAGCAGGAAGGTGTACAGCTCGGGGACGAGGTGGCCGAGTGGTTAAGGCGATGGACTGCTAATCCATTGTGCTCTGCACGCGTGGGTTCGAATCCCATCCTCGTCGACATAGTGCTTCTTTTCTTTGCCCCTTTTTCAAACAATGAATGTAAATACTTTTGGAGATTGGAAAATGATTGAATGTTCTGTTTCTCTTTGCAGCGCCGACCTGACCAAATGTAAAATAGTCTAGTTCACAGTTGAGAAGCTTCAATTATTATGGACTCGCCCTGGGATTTTAATACACGTCCTGATAACGAAATACCAGGTTTGACTCCAAAAGGTACGGCGACACCGCTGTTTGGGATTCTCCTTCAGGCTGCCGGTACTCAAGAAATGGAATATGCTAGTAAACAAAGATTGGACCCTACTATTCGGGAGTCTGGGACAGGAAAATCGCCAGTTTGAGGCCAGCCTGGGAAAGTTAGTAAGACCCAGTCTCAAAAACTAAAGGGCTGGGGATATAGTTCAGTGTGAAAGTCCGTGGATTCAATTCCTAGTACCATGGGAAGGGAGAGTTAAATAAATTGTAAGCCTTCATACTATTTGGAAAACCAGAGCCATCCTAGCACTCGAGAGGCTGAGGAAGGAAAATTGTCTCGAGTTCGGGGCTAACCCGAGTAACATAGTGAGTTTAAGGTCAGCTTTAACTACAGAGTGAGATCTGTCTCACAAAACAAACGAGAGGCTGACCTTGACGAGGAACATAACCTCCTTCCCAGAAGGCGGGAAGGGGCGTTAAATGCTCTCCTAAATTCAATCTGAGATGGGGGAACAAGGCGGAGGGAAACAGTAGATGACCCTCTTGCCAGGCTACTTAGGCAGTCATTCAGTTCACACTACTTTATCCATCCCTTATCTACAGGCGCCACATGTGTCCCATGAGTTACATCACTTGAAACCACCATAATCCTGTGATTGCAGAAGATATTATTTCTCCATTTCACAGATGAAGATACCAAAAGATTAATTTGTCCAAGGTTGTGCGGTTCGAAATTGCAGAAAGGAGATCGCAACTCAAATCCATGAGACTCTTGCACCCCTTAACTGCCATCCTCGATGGTCCCCGCAGCATTCTCTTCCGGACTGGTTTACAGGCTCCTCTCCCTGTGAAGTGTCCTGCAGCACAGTTCTGTGGAGCCCAGCGCAGGATGTCTGGGGATGGTGGAAGGTAGGTAGGGCTCTAATCTGACTCCCCCAGGTTCCCTCTGAGGTCTGGATCCCCTGGAAACGTTGGTGCCTTCATCAGCTGAGGACTTTAGATTGCCCATCTTCAGCCTAGTTCTACAATTCATTCTGTACCCTGCAGCTAGGAAAGGTTTCTACCCATCTATTCATAGTCCATACATTCCTAAGGGGTTGGTGGCTGGAAACAGCAGGGATTTTTTTCTTTGCTTTGGTTCTGGAGACTGAACAGAAGGCCTCCCTCTGAACTACATTCCCAGCCTCCTCACCGCTGCTTAAAACTACTTTTATTTTGAGACAGGATCACTAAGTAAAGTCATTAAATTGCCCAGGAAGAGTTTAATCTCGTGATCCTCTTTTTTTGATGTTGTTACACTGTGTACTTCAGGCTGGCCTTGAACTCACAGCAATTCTCTTGCCTCAGCTTCCCAAATGCTTAGATTACAGGTGTGCACCACCACATCCAGCTAGTGATCCTCCTGCCTCAGCTTCCCAGTGTGCTGAGATTAAAGGCATGCATAATCAGGGCTGGCTAGTGGCTATCTGATTAAGATAAAAAGATTATACCCTAGGAGGGCTGGAGATTTAGCTCAGTGGATTCGGCACCTGTCTAGCAAGTGCAAGGTCCCTGGTTCAATCTGCAGTACACCACATACACCAGTAATCAGTACCACATACCACAGGGCCAGGTGTGGTAGCCCACGCCTGTTATCCCAGCACTTGGGAGGCAGAGGCAGGAGGATTGCTGTGAGTTCGAAGTTTGCCTGGGCTACATAGTGAGTTTAGGGCCAACCTGAACTACAAAGTGACAACCTGTCTCAAAAAAAAAAATTACACCCTAATTCTCATTTAATTGAAATTACTCCCTTGATAAAGATATGCTACAAACTACAGGAGTATTTAATTTGACCTTAATTTGTCACCAATAAAAATCAGATATTTTTATATTACATACTATTACTGCTTTAGGCTTATGATCTGAACATGTCCCTCACTGGGTTTTCCAGCTTCTAGAACTGGGAGCCAAATAAACCTCTACTCTTTATAAATTACCCAGTCTCAACTGGGTGTGGTGGTGCACACCTGTGATTCCAGCACTTTGAGGCAGGATGAGGACAAAATAGGAATCAAGTTCTCAATGATGAATGAGATCATAATGTGTACCTAAAATATATCAATTAACTCAATAAAGAAAAAATTTTGAGCCCAACCTGGGTAACTTAGCAACTTAGTGAGACCATGTCTCAAAATTAAAAATTAAAAAAAGAGCTGGAGATGACGCTCAGTACAAAAGCCCTCATGTCAAACTATAGTACCACTACTGGCAGCACCACCACCACTGAAAAAAAAATTATCCAGGGCCGGAGGGTTAGCTCAGTGGTTCCGGCACCTGCCTTGCAAGCACAAGGACCTTAGTTCGATCCCTGGTAACCACATATAATGCTGGCAATCAACACCGCATACCACAATGCCGGATGTGGTGGCTCACGCCTGTAATCCCAGCACTCGGGAGGTAGAGACAGGAGGTTTGCTGAGTTCGTGGCGGCTTGCCTGGGCACCATAGTGAGCTCAGGGCCAGCCTGAACTACAAAGCGAGACCCTGTCTCCAAAAAGCAAAAAAAAAAAATTATCCAGTCAAAGGATTTTGATTATAGTCACAGAAAACAGAGGAAGACAATGTTCATGACTACTTCAAAATTACAATAACTACTCAACCTACTGTTAGATCTTGTGATGTCATATGTTCAGGAAGAAATTGAGCCAGGGGTGGAGGTACACACCTGTGATCCCAGCATTCAGGAGGTTGAGGCAGGAGGATCACCAGGAATTTGAGGCCAGCCTGAGCTGCATAGTAAAACCTCATCTCAAAAAGCCAAAAATAAGTAAATTACATTATTATAATGCAAATTTTAAAAACATTTTGATAGTTGTGTTGTAGTATGCTTGATTACCTTTGTATTCCAACAGAGTTTCATGGGTTTATGAATATCTTTCTCCTGGGGATGTCGCTTAGGAACACAGTACTTGCCTACTATGTGCAAGGACTTGGATTCCATCCCCAGTACTGCAGAAACAAAGCAAAACAAAACAGCTTTCTGAGAAGAGACACATGGGCTCCACCCGATTACCAAAGAGTCACGATTACAAACCAGATTGAGCCATTATTATTATTACTATTATTATACTAGGGATTGAACCCAGGTCTTTATACTGACCTACATTCCCAGCATGTTCCCCTTGATACTTTAAATTTATTTATTTATTTTTGTTTGTTTGATTATTTATTTGTTGAGACACGGTCTTGTGTGTAATTTCAGGCTGGCCTTGAGCTCACTGTAAAGCCCAGGCTGGTCTCAAACTTGTGAAGTTCCTCAGATTACAGGCACTCCTCACCATCCTTGGCTTTTTTTTTTTTTTTGAGACTGGGTCTCACTAAATCACTAAAGTTAAGTCAGTAAATTACTCTGGCTGAGTGCCAACTTCTGATCTTCTGCCTTGGAGTTCTAGTATTATAGCATGTGTCATCACACTGGCAGAATCCTTTAAACTCACCCTGGGCAGTGACCTTTCCCTGAACTAGGCCTGGTCTGTCCCTGCTGCACCCTGGCAGATGCTGGCCCTATTCCCTGCCTGTCTGGCTGACTCCTGCTTCTCTCCATTCACAGACTCCTCCAGCCTTGCAATCTGCACCCCCCCCACACACCTCTCTCAGCAGTCTCTGTACTGTTGCTTGTCTTTTTCTGGACCCATACATGCTCCCATTGACATCCGGGTATTTTCCAGCAGCCAGCCAGTATGGAAGTTACCTAGCAGTCTTACCAGTTTCAGCAGGACTGCACCACTTTCTGAGCTTTGCCAGCTTCTTGCAATGATGACTTCCTTGAAAAACTGGCAAGGACTGTCAGTGGGTCCAGTTTCTACAGGTAGAAAGTATGCGGATTATTTTCTTTAAAAGAAGTCTCAGCTGAGTATGGTGGCACATATGTGTTGTGCCAGCACTCTGAGAGGCTAAGGCAGGAGGATAGCAAATTTGAGGCCAGCCTGGGCAATTCAGCAAGACCTTGTCTAAAAGATAATAAGTAAATAAAGCCAAGTGTGGTGGTGTACAACCATAATCCCAGCACTGAGGAGGCTGAGGCAGGAGGACTATTGCAAATCTGAGGCCAGTGTGGGCTGCACAATGAATCCAAGGACAGCCTGAACTACCTAGTGAGAGACCCTGTCTCAAAAAACAATACAAAAAATGTTGGCATGTAGTTCAGTGTAAACTGGGTTAAATCCCCAGTACCCAAAAGCAAATCCAAACCAAACCAAAACAAAACTTCAGCTGTAGAAGTTCTGAAATATAATACCACACTCAGGAAGCTGAGGCAGGAGGTTAGGAATTGGAAGCCAGCCTTGACTGGACAGTGGTACCTTATCTCATAGATAGATAGATAGATAGATAGATAGATAGATAGATAGATAGATAGATAGATAGATAGTTAGTTAGATAAAGTGGAAAATGTGTTCACTGGAAACCCTCTCCAAGGTTCCAGTTCCAGTTCCAGGCCTTTAATCTTTCACTTCTCTCTTATTTAGATGTTTACTTGTAGTCTTTCACATAAAAGAACTTTTTTTTTTTTTTTGAGAAAGGGTCTCGCTTTGTAGTTCAGGCTGGCCCTGAGCTCACTATGTAGTGCAGACGAGCCTCAAACTCACAGCAATCCTCCTGTCTCTGTCCTCCCGAGTGTAACACGGGATTACAGGCCTGTGTTACCATGCCTGACATTGTGAGATGTGGTAACTAGGGATCAAATTCGGAACCTCGCACTTGCAAGGCAGATGCCCGAACAACTGAGCTAAATCCCTGGCCCAATGTGGAAGTACTTTGACTTGCTAGAGGTCCAGTTTTTTGTTTTTTGTGTTTTTTTTTTTTTTTTTTTTTTTGCTTTTTGAGACAGGGTCTTGCTTTGTAGTTCAGGCTGGCCCTGAGCTCACTATGGTGCCCAGGCAAGCCTCGAACTCAGCAATCCTCCTGTCTCTGCCTCCTGAGTACTGGGATGACAGGCGTGACTGTGGTATGTGGTATTGTCTGCTGGTGGGTATGAGTCACTACGCCCAGCATTGTGCATTGTATGTGGTTACCAGGGATCGAACTCAGGACCTTGCGCCTGTGAGGTAGGCGCCGGAACCACTGAGCTAAATCTCTGGCCCACAAGGGGTCTGGTTTTTATAATTCTGATAATCTCCCACTTCATAAAAACTGCTTATGTTCCTTTTTTCTAAGAGAGGGGAAAAAAGAGTCAATGACATGTCAAATTATTTTAAAATCCAGAAAAGCAAATACAGAGGATCTTCAAGTTATAACAGGCCTGACATATAAATAATTTAGGCTAATTAGGTTAATGGAAGATTCATTTGACTCTTATCTGTCTCGTGTACTCAGATAAACATCCAGATCTTAGCTGTATTCACTTAATTACAACCAGCCCTCTGGAACCAATCGACTTTAGTTGAGTCCACTGTACTTGAATTAATAGTGGCAAACAATAACTAGGTGCTAAAAGAGTTAGAACGCCATCTACTGGGGAAGCTGCCGCCACGAGATTTGAACAAAATGGTTCTACAGAAACTGAGAAACACCAACATTACCCTACAACATTCCTCAATAAACTCAGCACAAAGAAACCATTCTCCAACAATGCCAAGGTTCTTCCTGAACTATCTCGGGACTCTTTAATCTCTGGGAGACCATGAGAAATAACCACTGAACAGTTGTATCACCAAGATATCCTGTCTTGGAGGATTGCTGAGTTCGCGGCGGCTTGCCTGGGCACCATAGTGAGCTCAGGGCCAGCCTGAACTACAAAGTGAGACCCTGTCTCAAAAAGCAAAAAAAAAAAAAAAAAAAAAAGATATCCTGTCTCTCTCTGTCTTCCTCTCTCCTTCCCTCTCTCTCTCTTCTTCTCTATACCCACCACTGATCCCTTCTCTCTTTTGCAACTGGAAATTGAACCTGGGGTCTAATCCAGCACACACAACCCGCCCCCCAAAAAAAATTTGGGACAGGATCCACAGGGGGCTTGAACTTGTGACCCTCCTGCCTCAAGCTCCTCCTGCTTCAATGCTGGGATTACAGGTATGGATCGCCATGCTTTAGGGAAATTCATTCTCTCTGTTGACAGGTTTTCTGGAGAAAATGTGCAGTGTTTGTTTGCCAGTGATCCACAACCTAGGCTAGGCAGGTTATGTGTCAGCAACCTTTATATGACAGCTCTGAAGGAAGAATGTGAAATATTGAGCTGTAGACTCTAAGGTGTGCAGAAATTGGTTTGAGAGACAGGTAAGAACAGAAGCAAGTTTAGGCATCTTCTCACCATTCTGAAGTGTGGTCCCACTAAAGAATTGTCTGGAAAGATAGCCATGACCAGACCAGAAGAGGTTCAACAGCAAAGCCAGGCATTCTTTGAGTCTGTGATTGCACCCATGACATTTCTTCATTTAAGTCACTCCAAGAGTTGTAATCACCCATAACAAAACATTTGCCCCATTGTAACAGCTTCTGGGGATGTCTGCTGGGCTGAAAATTACATCATTTTTCATCCTGAAGATTAATAGAAAAGCTGAGTTGAGTTTACAGTGACCTTCCTTAGGAAGGCCATGATGAATAAATAAACATCAGCAGACTCAGGGAAGGGGGAACAATACTGGATGGTGCCTCCTGTGCTGAAGTAGATGGAGTTGAACCTTTCCTTCTCATCCCCAGGGGAGGAGGAGTGGGGAAATCTCCAGAATGCTAGGTGTGGTAGCACAGCCGGTAATCTTAGCTATTCAAACAGCTGAGGCAGGAGAATAGCATGTATGAGGCCAGCCTGGCAGCTCAGTGAGCCAGTCTCAGTGGTGGAATGTTTGCCTAGTACACACAAAGTTCTGGGTTCCATCCCTGGCATCACTAATTACTTCATTAATAATACAAAATTTAAATCTCCAAAATGAAGTAAAACTGGGTCAAACACAACCCCGATAGTACAGAGTTAATGGGGTCCTGAGATTTACAAAGACCTGAGGCTGTGACCAACCGCTGTTTCCAGTTAGAAACAAAAAAATTCTTTAGATTATGATACTATGGAGTACCAAGGTTTTTTTCGGGGGGGGGGGACTAAACAGAAAGTCATTAACTCTAAGGACTTCTTTTCTTTCTACTTTCTTGGAGATTCTGACTTTCTTAAATATTTTTTTCTGAATATTTTGATTTATGTTTATAAATTCTAGCCCAAATTCCTTCAGGAAACCCTTAGTGTCACTAATGGGCAATGAAAGCACTATTTATTCTGAACTATGATAGCATACTGATTAAAAATTTTTTTCATTAAAAAAAAAAAGAGCTAGGCCAGGGATTTAGCTCAGTAGTTCCCATCTGTCTGGCAAGTACAAGGTCCTGAGTTCGATCCCCAGTACCACATACTGCAATGTCAGG
>PVIC010010877.1:0-14159 GCA_004025085.1 Thryonomys swinderianus
CAAAAAAAAAAAAAAAAACAGGGCCGGAGGGTTAGCTCAGTGGTTCTGGCGCCTGCCTTGCAAGCGCAAGGTCCTGGGTACGATCCCCGGTATCCACATAGAATGCTGGGCGTGGAGACACGCCCACCAATAATCAACACCGCATACCACAATGCCGGACATGGTGGCTCACGCCTGTAATCCCAGCACTCGGGAGGCAGGGACAGGAGGATTGCTGAGTTCGCGGCAGCTTGCCTGGGCACCATAGTGAGATCAGGGCCAGCCTGAAGTACAAAGCAAGACCCTGTCGCAAAAAAACCAAAAACCAAAAAACAAACAAACAAAAAAAAAAAACCAAACTGGGCGTGGTGGCTCACGCCTATAATCCCAGCACTTGGGAGGCAGAGACAGGAGGATTGCTGAGTTCGAAGCTTGCCTGGGCTACATAGTGAGCTCAGAGCCAGCACGAACTAAAAAAGCGAGAACCTGTCTCCAAAAAAAAACTTCACACTGTTATAGTTAAATCTTAGTAATTTTGAAAGATAGAAAAATATTACATAATTCAATGAATCCAGCTAATTTTGAAAGTTAATAGTGTGAGTAAATCAACAACCTTTAATATTTATCTTTGCTTTTTTTAAAAAAATGGCTTAAAATTAAAAAGGGTCCTCAAAAGGATTGGGGATTTAATTCGGTGGTTCTGGCATCTGCTTCCAAGTGCAAATTCACAAGGCTGATCTCTAGCACCAAAAAAGAAAAAACAAAAGGTACACTTCTACTATGACCTTATACTTTAATATTATAAATCATGGAAGTATACACATGAATAATTATTTGAAGAATTTTGTAAGTTTTTGAAAAACTATAAAATCTATTTTCATAATTAAAATAATATACTTTTTATAATTCAGGTATTCAGCATCTAATAAAATGTTATCAAACTAATAAAATATTATCAAAATATCAAATATTATCAAAGTCTTATTTTACATTAAATTTCAGTTTTAAAAAAATTGTCACTGGAAATATGAGTATTTTCCAATGCCTTGCTTACTTCCTATCTGCTAAGTATGAATAATACTTAAGGTTTTACACATTCTCCCTTAGAATTTATGCTGTCTCTAGGTTTGGTTTCTTGTATTTAAGCTAACTTTCAAATGTCCATTTTTACTTTTCTTTTTTTGGTGGTACCAGGGATCAAATCACATGTTCATTTTTATGTGACAGTTCCAGAGGCAACTGGAATGTAGGAGGTGAATGAGAGAAGAATCACAGGTGACTCTCAGGTTTTTGTCTTTAGCAGTCAATATTACCATTTATTAAAATGGAGAGGATGAGAGAAATGTAGCAAAAGGTATGAGTTATGTTACCAATGAGACTGACATCAGACAGTTAACTAGAGCTGTCCTGAGGGAATCATGTAAGAGTCTGAAATGCCATGAAGGATATGCAGGTGGTAAACAGAATTTGGTAGGTTTCCTACTTTATTTCATTAAAATGTTTGCATTTAAATACTATTTGAAGCTACAATTTCTCCGACTGCATGAGATCTCAGTCCTGCTTGCCTTCTTAAAAACTTAACGTTCTAAATCTATATCCCTCTCCTGAATGTTTCTTTCCTCTCAACTGAATCTCCCCTACTTGGCTTTTAAACATGCTCAAGTCTTTCCCACACTGTAAGAGCAGCCTTGTACTAATACTATGTGCTTCCATTTCATCCCCTCCTACTGCCCACTCCACTCTAGTTGAGCCCTAAGCCACATCATTCCTCCAAACACAACTTGCTCAAGTCACCAATGAAATCAGTTTTCACCAGCTGACCTTTCAGCAGTGGCAGATACTCATGGTCTCTCCTCTCTGAAACACTGCTAATGCCTGTGAGTGTGGGCTACCAAATGGCTCTTCAATGTATTGACTGGACTCACACATGCAATGCCCTTCAAACCATTCTCTTTTGGGTATCTCAAAAACACTAATGTCCAAAATGGAAATAGTGATCTTTCCTTTAAATCTAATGTTACTCCAGAACTGTGTCACTGAATGGCACTGCTATTTCAGTGTGCAAATCAAAAACCAAGGAGACAACCTTGAGGCCTTTTCACTCCTTCTTTATATCCATGGGGTCACCCAAACCTGTGAACTCTGCCTCCTAGATACTTCTGGAATCTAGGCACATCTCTCAATTTTCAGCCTAACAATTCTGATTCTTCTTTGGACACAATAGGCTTTTTCTTTTGGTTTTTATTAAGGTCAAGCTTTTCTAAATGCAATCTCCACTTTTCCTCACTGTTCTTAAGAGAAAAGTTAGTATAGGTGACAAGAGGCTACTTGACTGAGTACTTTTTCATCTTGTCAACTTTATCTAATACCACATTCTCCAGGTAAGTGCCACTGTACCCAGCTAATAATCAGTTTTGTACATGACTTTAAATCTGGCTTTGTCAGATTTAAAATGAACTGTCCCTAGTAATGTATTAAAACATAAACAGAAAAAGGAAACAAAAATTACTTTCAAAACCTCTGTTGACTGATATAATTAGTATGTAAGCTTAATATAACTAGGGCATTTCTTCTGTTGCTGTTTTAAACAACTTTTAAGATAGCAAAGGAAAAAGAGAATCATTTAATTCACCTTTATGGATGAAGCAGCATAGAGCATATCTTCCAGAGTGAAGTGGCAACACTGATTCAGGTATTCTTGGCAAAACTCTTGTATCAGCTGCAGATTGTACAGGCTATCAGCCAAAGACATAGTTTCTTTCAAACAAATATCTTTAAGTAGAAAAAGAGAAAAGTGATGACTTAGGGTTAATTTGAAAAAAAACTTAAGTCTACTTCATAATTAGTTACAAATACAAAATTTTGTGGAACCTGTTTAACAAACATAATGGTCATTACATGGCAAGTTTTAAACTATCTTCCTCAGAATCATACATACATATTTTTTAAAGCTTTCCTTATTTAGTAGATATTGTCTGAAACATTTTTTAATTGAATTCTTTATTGGTACATTTTATATACAGCTCACAATCCCACACAACATTGGGGAATTTGTATCAGTTGTCTGAAACATTTTTAAAAACATCTATCTAAAGTTCAGAAATATTTCCCTAGAACACTTACCCTCTAATCTGACAACACCAGGACAATAAAAATGAATAAGGGCAGCTAACGCACAGCCATCTGTAGCATCCTTCAACAAGTTTTCTACCAGTGGAATGCAAGGCAACTGCTTCAGCAATGTTTGCTCCTTCCTATAACGAGCCTAGTTACAGAGTGAGACAGAGAGATGAGTACTAAGCAAGATACACGGCAAAAATCACACCTGTGGATTCTAGTGTGTCAGTTAATAAAATGTAAATCAAGAGGGTGAGAACTCACTGACATCCTTTTGTAAGTCATATTAGAGTTTACCAAAATGAAGCACACAGCAACAACATAGTATTTAATATATATTACTAATTTACATGAAATAATATTTAGCATACTAAAAAAGTATTGCAAAAAAGATGAGAATTTTTTCCTGTTCTATTCATTTATAGATTAAAATTTTAATTTACTTTAAAATTAGATTTAATTTAGGCTGAAAATTCTTACACAAAAAGACAAAGTTTTTATGTGGAAAGAACAAATGTACTAATGGAGCAGAAACAATAACAAGAATTATCAAAATTGGGGGCTGACTAGAAGAACACACTATTTTTAAAGGAAATGTGGAGATAGAAAAACATGAGTCTAAGGAACTAGAACCCCTGCACCAACATATTCTGGCCCATCATTTGAATGTTGAGATAAAGTAAATAGTGCTAACTTTAAAACTGAAAAACAAACAACAAAAAACTTCCCTGATCTGAGTTTCACTAATCAATCACTGGTGGTTATAAGGTTTTTGTCCTCCCTTAGGAAAACATGAGAAGCCTCTGATTTCTAAAACTTCTTGGTGTAGCTGGATACAGGTTTCTAAGACTGCACCCCAAAAAGAAGCTTAGAGAATAAACTCGAGTCAGACCACCTGACCTGAGACCCCAGTTGTGGCCCTTGTTTACGCTGTCCTCTGGGATAAGTGGTTTACTTTCACATCTCCTGTCCCCACCTGGAAAATGGGGATAGTAACAGCATCTGCAGTCCTGGAGGGCTGGATATAACGATGGATTCAAAGTGCTCCGCACACTGCTGAGAGCATGAAAACAATCAATGAAGGCTGTCTGCTATTATTTAGTGGCACCCTTAAAGCCAAAAAAAATAATACTGAAGATTTAGTAATAACGCAAAATTTGTTACTGCTTCAGTGATATTTAAAGCCTTCTTTAAAAAATGTTAATAAAAACTAATTTTTCCTAATTCCATCTAAACTGGTCATCTCTACATTTATAGTTAGAATACAATTATGAGACAATACTACTGTGAAGATACAAACAAAAAACATTTAAATTTACTAAAAAGAGCATTTAACATTTGGTGGTAAAGTTAAGTTACTTTGGAAGGACTTTCTGCTTCTCTCTCAGTGGCTACTCAAGGAATAAGATTCATGGAATAAGGTTTTTGGAGGAGCCTGTTCTTAATCAGTGCAACCTATACATCTGTTTTATGGCATATTCCTAACTCAGTACCTATATTCAGAAACTAATTCCACATAGATTTTTAGATTACAAAAAATCCTTAAAAAAAAGCCCTCCTGGGCCAGAGGGTTAGCTCAGTGGTTCCGGCGCCTGCCTCGCAAGCGCAAGGTCCTGAGTTCGGTCCCCGGTAACCACATATAATGCTGGGCGTGGAGACTCACGCCCACCAACAATCAACACCGCATACCACAATGCCGGGCGTGGTGGCTCATGCCTGTCATCCCAGCACTCGGGAGGCAGAGACAAGAGGATTGCTGAGTTCACGGCAGCTTGCCTGGGCTCCATAGTGAGCTGAGGGCCAGCCTGAACTACAAAGCGAGACCCTGTCTCAAAAAAAAAAAAAAAAAAAAAAAAAAAGCCCTCCTGACTTTGTTCCTCATAGTTTAAAAATCAATCATGGAAAGAGGAGAGAAGAGGGAAAAGGAAAATAGGAAAAACGGGGGGAAAATCAATTAGAATATTCTAGCCTTAAAATACCTTTCTCATGTTCAGTAAGCCCTGTTCTAGAGCTTTACTCTCTTTTCTTTGGTCACCTAGCATCAAAACGGTTTGTATCTTGGACATCGTCCAAGTTGGGATGGAGTTAGTAAGAAATTTCCCAAATCTTAGTTCAAATTGGACTGAACCACATACCAAGGGTCATGAAACAAAGAACCAAATTGTGTGCCAAGAGCACTTTTGACAAAGTGTGTGTGTGTGTGGGTGTGTGTGTGAGAGAGAGACATTGTTACACACATACACAGCTTTACATGATGATGGCACAAACTGTCTATACTCTAGATTAGGCAGCCAGAAAATTATGAGATAGGCAGAACACTTTCCTTGAAGAGGAAAAGGCTTTTCCTTGTACCCTAGAAGACACATCAAGTAAACCAAACTTTAAATCTTGAGGCTATGTATAAGCCTTGAATAGTTCATCTGCAGTTCATGAAGGGTAAAGAGCCTTCTATACTTGAATATACTATATACTTTATAAACTCACTGCATTTCCTATTCTACAAATTTAAACATCTGTTATTTAAAAGAAGCCCTGCATTTTCTAGATGTTATTGTGTTGTATCTCTAAATCACATTTTTACTCCAGAAGATGTACATAGTTGAACTCTCTATACCCAATCCTGGAAGATCAATCCAAGTCATATCAGTATTTAATATAATTTAGGCCTAATATTTGCAAGGACACAGAGAACCTTTTGCTTTTCTCATTAGACAAAAACTAATGAATCCTTTACAACTCAGACTGAAAATAGTCCTGTCACAAAGAGAGTTTAAAAATACAGATAATTTATACGTACAATTCAAATTCACTTTTCCTAAAATTATTAAAGTAAGATTACATCCACTAATTACTTTTGCTGTTGTTTGTTCCACCTATTCATTGATGCTCTGTAAATACTAACACTTACTCTTCAATTTTTAAAAACTTTTAAACCTAAGTTTGGCAAGGTATACTATCTTTTCATATTATAACCTGATCAAATATCTCAAAACTCAATCTCTATTCAGTGACTACATGAAATGACTATGCCAGGAAGATATAAACAATACCACTCTACAATTACAGATCTGGAAAGCAAATTGAAGTAGCTGGACAAACTTACTGGAACCAGTTTCCAAAACCATTTGGAAGGAGACTTCAGAGGAAGCAGCAGAAAAATAGAGGGAAAGCAAAGGTAAAGGGAAAAAAATCCATCAGAATTATTTTAATTAACCAATAATAGCAGATCTTCTAATGGTGAAATTCCAAGTTTATAATTCTCATAACATTTCTTCGTATGCTAATTCTTTAATTAAAAAATACAGGTTCCTGAACAACAATGACAGCCACTTTCTCCTGCCTTATGTTTTTTTCCTGCCATGCAGAAATTCATTTTAGGAGACATATGCTAGGCTGGAGAGAATTTTATTCCTGAGTTTTGGAATCACATATTATACTGAAAAATGAATCTATTATTACAAAGGTAAGTAAAAAAGATTCTAAGGACAGATTTGTAATCATAATTGTTCAACATTAGTCTGGTAAGGGAATATTTTTCCTAAAGAGCAATAAAGATTATTTCTAAAAAGCAAATAACAATATAATTGAATTTACTGAAAGTATAAATGTCGTCAATTTTACTGTCTTAAAGAATGTAATTTTTCTTCTTTTAAAACATGAATATCATATACCCATAATCCCAGATAATGAGAATAGTTTGCAATTATTTTCTTTATACTTTCCCCCAAATTTTCTGGTACCCTGAATAAGTATTTTTGAATTGAGCCAAAATAGATGGAATCTAAGTTAAAATTCATATTCATTTTTTACTAGAAAGTTTTTCCTATAGGAACAGTAAAAATAAGGGTGTTTAGAAAATTAAAATAGTTATTTTTAAGAACCCCAAGAATTAGTAAAGTGTCTTCTTAAGGATTAGAAAATACTGGCTTCCCACAAATAGGTAACACTTCCAATAAATTTTTCTTATAGCATAAGGTAAATGACCCCAGTAATTCTGTTGCATGGCTCTTAATCTCCCATTTAACATAAAGTTTTTAGTAACTACATCCATGAAAAGAACTGTATAAAAGAGCAGGAAATCATTGAAATGTATTAGGGACCCCAATTTACAATAGAAAAAATTTTTAAAGTTTCTTATTTTCTAGATTAGAACATCATTGTATCAAAACTGGTGATGATAAATTATCATGGATTGCTTATAACAGCAAATATACAAGAGTTCCTAGTGGTTCAAGTTACTTCAAATTTCTTATGAAATATTCAGTAACTAGATTTTTTTTTAACCAATGCAGATCATTGTGCCTTCTCCTTTATTCCTCCTCTCCACTGATCTAAATTAGTGACAGAATCTTTTTTTATTTTTATACAATTTTTTCCTTTAATGAGTTTATTGGTACATTTTAAGTATACATATGGTCACATTCATCATTGAGAATTTGTTCCTATACTTGATGTATTTTTTTTTTTTTTTGAGACAGGGTCTCGCTTTGTAGTTCAGGCTGGCCCTGAGCTCACTATGGAGCCCAGGCAAGCCGCCGCGAACTCAGCAATCCTTTTGTCTCTGCCTCCCAAGTGCTGGGATGACAGGCGTGAGCCACCACGCCCGGCATTGTGGTATGCGGTGTTGATTGTTCGGTGGGCATGAGTCTCCATGCCCAGCATTATATGTGGTTACCGGGGATCAAACTCAGGACCTTGCACTTGCGAGGCAGGTGCCGGAACCACTGAGCTAACCCTCCAGCCCTACATGATGTATTTTGATTCTTATTTTGGTGATAGCATCTTACTAGAGAAAAAAGGCCATACAGTTTTCTATGTGCAAGAGAAATGGCAAAAAGTCAATGCCCTAAAAATTAATATATTATGCATGCTTATATGCATATACTTCAAAAGGTTCAAATATATAGCACAATTCCCTTGTTAAAGAATAACATCTGCTGACGTGACCAGCAATTATCATCTTGTTTTTCAATAGGGCAAAATGCAATAATGAATCTTGTTTTAAGATGTAAATAATTATGAGAACAAAGGTTTTTTTTTATCATGGAAAACATGCAAAAGAAACACAAAATTTTTATTAAGTCTACCTACGACAAGGACCATCCTGGGCACTGCAGATTTTCTATATAGTAGTTTGTATCTTGAGCACTCACTTCTATTGTCTTTATAATACAAGTTTGGCTCTCCCTAATTTTTGTTAATATTTCAAGATTCGACACTAATACTCACCAAATTTTTTGTGTTTTCCTCTAGGTAGCTATATTCGTTCTAAGACATGAGATGATTCTTAAACTTTTAATATATATACATCTAACCTCTAGTCCAGGAATCTAAATTCCAGGAAATTCATCCTGAAGATAAGCTACATAGGAATGAATATAAGAGTGATCCCAGGAGATGCTGTTACTGAAAAAATCAAATATAAAAGAATATATGCTATATTTTGTGTTAGAAAGGAAGAGAAAAGGACACATGTACATATGTGCTCAGTCACCTCCAAGGGTTGGCATGGAAGGAGGAGTAGAAGAGAAACAATGAGACAGCTCTGAGTATACTTCCTATGTAGTTTCAGATCTCTGGAATTATGTCAACATTCTACATATGCAAAGAACAAAATTAGGCTAGGTTTAGCTCAGTGGGAGAACACCAGCTTAGCGTGCACACAGCCCTGGGTTCAATTCAAAGCACTAATAAACAATCAATCAATCAGCATGGATGAGGCCTCTCAAAAAATAGTACTAAGAGCTGGAGATTTAGCTCAGTGGTTCTGGCGCCTGCCTCGCAAGTGCAGGGTCCTGGGTTTGATCCCCGGTAATCACATATAATGCTGGGTGTGGTGACTCACGCCCACCAGCAATCACTACCACATACCACAGTGCTGGGCATGGTGGCTCATGCCTGTAATCTCAACACTCGGGAGGCAGAGGAAAGAGCACTGCTGAGCTCGAGGCTTGCCTGGGTTACATAGTGAGCTCAGGTCCAGACTGAACTACAAAGTGAGACCCTGTCTCAAAAAAAAAAAAAAAGAAAGCACTAGAAGAGAATAAAAACAAAAGCCAATCCGCCTAAACGAATTAATACAGCCACAGTGAAGATAGGATAAGCAGAAACAAGTAATTTTATACAATAGTTTTGCGATATATTAGTAATCTAAAGAAAAAAATAACTGCAAATAAACTTAAGCTTTTCTTAGTAGGTTTATTTTTCATGTTAGTATGAAATGCTTTACATGTATTGTAAGATCAAGCAAAAAATAAAGAATATTGAAAAGAAACAGAACTCTATGGAATTATACTATAAGTTTATATATCAACTATGATGATATATTTATTTCTGAGCTCTGTCTACTCTGTCTAACGAGGTCTGTCTTATTACCTACAAGTAGTAATATCCAGTAGTAATAAAAAGCTTAGTGCCTAACTCTGGTTTGGGGCCGGAGGGTTGGCTCAGTGGTTCCAGCGCCTGCCTCGCAAGCGCAAGGTCCTGAGTTCGATCCCCGGCAACCACATATAATGCTGGGCGTGGAGACACACCCACCAACAATCAACACCGTATACCACACTGCCGGACGTGGTGGCTCACGCCTGTAATCCCAGCACTCGGGAGGCAGAGACAAGAGGATTGCTGAGTTTGCGGCGGCTTGCCTGGGCACCATAGTGAGCTGAGGGCCAGCCTGAACTACAAAGCAAGACCCTGTCTCAAAAAGCAAAAAAAAAAAAAAAAAAAAAAAGCTTAGTGCCTAGATTTTATGGATAAGCACAAATCCTTATTTTACAAGAGAATGATGAATAATATAGAAGAAATAAGGGAGTTAAAAAATTACTGTTTGTAACCATCACAGTAAAAACCAATTCACATAGATATTATCAGTGAATAGGAAATCTAGGGTGAGAAGGTTGAAGAGGGACAGAACATTTACACTGTCAAATTATTTTCTTTCAGATTACTACCTGAGAAAAAATATATTCAAGAAACAAGAAAGTCTTTTACCCAACTGATAAAAGTTAACATTATCTAGTAGTTAACATTATCTAGGATATAATCCATCTTTGTATATAATACTATGAGAATGACACAATTTACACAGTATCCCAGTCTGAATATTTAATCTTTAATTCTGATTAAATATTTTAAAAGTCAAGCTTTCAGTCCAAGAAGAATAGAGAAATGACAAGTAAATACATTTATATCTTCAGTAAGATCTTATACTTGAAAAATACTATGAAGTACAATGGGGACAACTGGTAAAATAGCAATGTAAACTATAAACTACATCAAATTAGTACTATATCAATATTAAAGTGCCTATAGTGTGGTTATTTATGTAAATAGCCTTGTTTTGGGGAATATTCATTACTGTAAGGATCATGGATGTCACATGCAACAGTCTTTCAAATATTTTTAAAAAGTTAAGATATTGCCAGGCGTGGTGGCTCACGCCTGTAATCCCAGCACTCGGGAGGCAGAGACAGGAGGATTGCTGAGTTCGAGGCTTGCCTGGGCTACATAGTGAGCTCAGGGCCAGCCTGAACTGCAAAGAGAGACCCTGTCTCAAAAAAAAAAAAAAAAGTTAAGATATTTGCACTTGTGTGTAGGGAGAGAATAATAAACCAAATACAGTAAGCTGTTAAACAACTGAAGAATCTGCAAAAGAATTAATGAGGGTTTTTTTCTTTACTCTTGCAACTTTTCATAATCCTGAGATTATTTCAAAATAAATATTCCTGCAAGGTTATATAAGTTTATTACAAAAACTTTGTAGGGTCTTATGTCTAAATGACAAGACTACTGATCAGTAAAACTGCAGGAAAAACTACCTGTTGCAATATTCTTAGGTAATGATTAAAATGGTGTACCATTTTTATATTCAAAAACTATTCCTTGTCTAACTATATTAAATGACTTGGCAACAGAACAGATACCTATATATGGTAGGCTGGGGTATTATTGTATTTCCCATAAAGGAAAAAATCATTATAAAAGAGAAAAGGTATATCAACAATAAAATGGAATAGGATAAGAATTAGCATTATAGGAAGATGCTCTTACAAGGTTAGATTTATTACAACATATTTTTAGGGGCAAGATTCTGAATAAAAATTGTCTAAGAAAGGCATGTTAAATCTTTGTAATTTCTAAAACAAAATAATGGTATATAAAAGAAAAGCAAAGTAAGTCTAAAACTCAAGCTAAATGATGGGAGTGAATATACTACATCTGAATATTGCTTGTTTGATATAGTTTTATATGTATCAAACAGACAACTTAAGTACATAATTACAGACTACAAACCAAAGTGTTCTAAAGGATGCTCTAAAGAAGACTAACTCTGTGAACTGTCAGTAGCTGTTTTTCATAAGAGTGCTCAAAGATTAAAAAAAAAGTCTGAGAGCCAGAGGGTTAGCTCAGTGGTTCCGGCGCCTGCCTTGCAAGCACAAGGTCCTGAGTTCGATCCTGGTAACCACATACACTGCTGGGTATGGAGACTCACACCCACCAGCAATCAATACCACATACCACAGTGCCGGGTGCAGTGGCTCACGCCTGTAATCCCAGCACTCAGGAGGCAGAGACAGGAGGATTGCTGAGTTCCAGGCTTGCTTGGGCTACATAGTGAGCTCAGAGCTAGCCTGAACTATAAAGCGAGACCCTGTCTCATAAAAAAAAAAAAAAAAAAAGTTTGAAGAATAGCCAGACCAGCTTTCTAAGCCTTTAATACATTAAAACAGTTTGTAACATTCATAAAGGGCCATAGACAAAGCAGCATTTTTGGAATATATTTGGCTTCAGAGCCCTTCTCTCAAATAGTATATTAAAGTCATGTTAGAAAAGACAGCTTGGAAAAAAAAGTAGGTTGTAATTTTTAACTGCTAAAGAACTGTGGTCAAGGGAGAAACTCATGCACATAAGTCATCACCAGTAAACTCTACAGTATTCATTCACCTCCCACTGGGGAAAGTGTAATCTACTTTGAGCCTATTCTGTGTAAAGCAATTAAAGCTCAAAATGAGTATTTTTCTCCAAAGATAATTGTTTCATTTAATTCCCATCTCCACAAACCTATCTCTTTAAAAAGTGGCAAATGCCACAGAGAAGAAAAATGTATCTGTTGAGAAACATTAAAATTCACTGCCCATGTGACAATGTATTAAGAATATAATCCCATGAATTCACAGCTACTTCAAAAATGATACTCCCGGAGATTTAGCTCAGTGGTTCCAGTGCTTGCCTAGCAAGTCCAAAGCCCTGAGTTCAATCCCCCTAACTACATACACACAACAATAGTGGGCATGGTTAATCACACCTACCAGCAATAAGTACCACATACCACAATGCCAGGCGTGGTGGCTCATGCCTATAATCCCAGCACTTGGGAGGCAGAGGCAGGAGGACTGCTGAGTTCCAGGCTTGCCTAGGCTACATAGTGAGCTCAGGGCCAGCCTGAACTACAAAGTGACACCCTGTCTCAAAATAAGAAAAAGATATTCCCACAGAGCTTGGCACAGTGTGCACCAAGAGTTCAAGGTCAGCCTGGGTGACATCTCAAAATAAAACTCTCCAATTGATTGACTCAGTAATTCCAAATTGTGCCTTGTAGGGGTCAGGAATGTAGCTCAGTAATACAGCATTTACCTTGCATGTACAAGGCTCAGGGATCAAACCCCAGCACTGAAAAAAAGAAAAATCACAATCCAAACTATTCCTTTTATTTGCCATCTATTGTGTCTACTCCTGTTACCCACTAAGACACAGTGCCCTCCTTTCCAAAAATATTTTTTCCCCTCAGCAACACTAGGGATCACATCCAGGTCTCTCCAAGCTAGGAATGGTCTACCTCTGAGCTATGTTCCAGTCTCCTTTCTGAATATTACAAAACGTATTAAGGCCTGTTAAGGCCCTACATATTCTAAATGGTCTTTGTAGAAGTTTCATTCCCACAGTTATCATAAATGTACTCATAACAATATACATATAGACAAGTCTATGAAAACTAAAGAATTATTTTCATTAACTTTCTTGAGTCCCTTATATTTATTAATATATTGAGGAAACAAACCTGAGAATCATTTTAGTCACAGAATTGAGGAACCATTCAATTCAGTCTTTTCAGGCTTTTAACAATTACGGATAAAAGAAAGGGAAGTCCAAGGCGGTCAAGTTCCTTTGTAAAGGGCATGAAGCTAAGTTGTGGCAGAACTGATGTGATTTTAAGGAAGTATTTATTTTACTGTAGTACTCTGTGCAAACTCTGTGAGAATTCCAATGTCATCTTGGACATAAAGGTAGAAATCTGTAGAGTTCCCAGATTTAACAAATAACAAAGTCAGAGATGCTCATGTATCACTAGACACTCAGACAACTTACCTCAAAAATGTATTTACCTATAATTCAAATTTAGCTGGGAAACCACTTTATAGTAGGAGCATTAAAAGTAAAAAGAGCAGCTTGACAAAAAAGGAGAAAATAACAGTAGTAAACAAAATATTTTCCTAGATATGGCACTACTACACTAAGCCAATAAACAGAAATGATCATCAGAGGATCTAATAATCTAAAGGGAAACCTGGGGTATCTTTGCAGGACTTGGGAGGCTAAGGCAGGAAGATTGCTGTGAGTTCGAGGCCAGCCTGAACTACATAGTGAGACCCTGTCTCATCAACTCCCCAAACAAATAATCCTTCTATATAGGCATATTTTGCCAAGAATAGGTTCATAAAAGTAAGTTTTATCAAACAAATTCAAATTGAACACTTTGAGTTGAAGAGTTGGGGCAAGGGTAAAATGTAAGCTATGTTATTCAACATCATGGCCTCTGGCTATAGTGGGGTAAATAACAGACAAGAGGGGCAGGCATGTGAATGTCTCACTAGCCTAGATAAGCTAGCCAAGCTAGACAAAAAGAAGCAACTTCTTACAAACTATGTAGGAATAAAAAACAAGTCATGTTGGCCTTTATTTCTAAACAGAGATATCTATTGTAGATTTTGGTTTTATAGGATTAAAATGAAGAATGGAATAATAAATTCAGCCAAATCAAGTAGCTTATATGTCAAAAATCCCTT